>BQNB010094278.1:0-26158 GCA_026074375.1 Tanacetum coccineum | reverse complement strand
ATGAATGGTGATGAACCTGTACAAACAACAAAAGATGAGAATGGTGTTGAAACTGAAGTACCTCCAAAGACTGCTTAAGCTATATTGGCAAGACAAAAAGAAAGAAAAGCTAAAAGCATTCTGCTTTTGGCTATTCCTGATGAGTATCAACTGAGGTTCCATATAATCAAGGATGCAAAGTCTTTGTAGGCTGCTATCAAGAGTAGGTTTGGCGGCAATGTTGAATCTAAAACGATGTAAAAGAATGTCTTGAAGCAACAATTTGAAAACTTTTCTGTATCTGACACAGAAGGATTAGATAAAGCATATGATAGGTTTCAAAAACTTATCAGCCTTCTAGAAGTTCATGGTACGGCTGTTCTTAATGAAGATGCGATCAGAAATTTTTAAGAGCTCTACCTTCATCATGGAATAATGTAGCTTTGATTATGAGGAAAAAAGATGGTATAGATGATTTGGATATTGATGATCTATACAATAACCTAAAAGTGTTTGAAGCTGATATCAAAGGTTCCTCTGGATCATCTTCAAACTCTCAGAATGTGGCCTTTCTCTCTGCAGAAGACACTAGCAGCAGTAATGGAGTTAATACTGCTAATGGTGTTTGTACTGCATCAGGCTATAATTCTCAAGGACAAGCCTCTTCATCATCATATACTAATGATCTAATGTTTTAATTCTTTGCTAATCAGTCAAATAGTCCACAACTGGATGATGAAGACCTAGAGCAGATTGATCATAATGATTTGGAAGAAATGGACCTTAAATGGTAGGTGGCCATGCTTTCTATGAGAGTTAGCAATTTTATAAGAAGACTGGAAGAAAGTTAATCTTCAATGGCAAAGAACCTGTAGGTTTTGATAAAACTAAGGTTGAATGCTTTAACTGTCATAAAAGGGGCCATTTTGTAAGGGAATGTAGTGCACCAAGAAATCAAGAGAACAGGAATAGAGATGTAGGGTATAAGAGCAGGGATAACACCAGAAGAACTGTACCAGTGGAGACCTCTGATGAATTAGTTGTTCAGGATAATGCTTTGATTATCCAAGATGGACTGGGATATGACTGGAGTTATATAGCTCAAGATGAACCAACTGAGTTTACTCTCATCGCCTACACTGCAAAATCCTTAGGGTCTGACACAAAGGTACAATCTTGTTCTAAAAACTATGTAAAAACATATGAAAAATGCAAAAACAGTTTGATGAACAGAGACAAACCCTTAGTAAGGCTAATCTAGAAATTGTATCTTATCAGTTAGGCCTAGAATCTGTAGAGGCACAGTTAGTTGTTCATCAGAAAAATGAACCTGTCTATGAAGAAAAGATTGCACTCTTAGAATTTTAAGTAAAAGACAAAAGTAATGCTGTCACTAGACTTAAAAATCAGTTAGATGAAACCTTAAGAGAAAAAGATGATCTAAAATCTAAACTAGAACAGTTTGAAACCTCTTCTAAAAACTTAAATAAACTGATTAATAGTCAATTAAGTTATAAAGATAAAACTGGTCTAGGATATAGAGATCAATTGAATAAAAATGATTCAAGTGGTATTGAATTGTTTAATAGTGTATTTGATAGTCGTTCAAGTGATGGATATGACAATCAAACAAATGATAGGTTCAAAAAGGATAATTGATATCATGATGTTCCTCATCCTTTAATTGGGAACTACATGCCTCCACTAGCTGACCTATCTTTTGCAGGATTGGATGATTCTATTTATAGGCCTACAGCAAATAAGACTAGTGCTAGTGTATCTCAAGTTGAAACAAATATCACTCCACCTAGTGATGCTAGTGTAGAAATGCCTAGAGTTGAATCTGTCAGGCCCAGTGGAGTTATCATTGAAGATTGGGTTAGTGATGATGAGGACATTTTTCAATCTAATGATTTGCAAGCAACAAGCAAACCTAGTCTTAAAAAATTGAGTTTACTAATGCTAGGAATCAATCTGTTAAACCTAAACAAGCTGAAAAACCTAGGATAATCACTCAAAATCCAAAGGTAGATAGAAGAGATTGGAATGAGAAAATGACTCAAAAACTGAGCACAAAAAATACCCGTGAGAAAGTGCTGATTACATTCTCAACCTTTAACTCTCTGGTCTTAATTTACCACACCTCGTATTCTGTATGCTATTGTCGTGATCACATGTGAAGTTACCCGATATATCAAACTTGAAACTAAAGTAAAATCCCCTAAATTTGTTACTTAATCTTGCACTGTTGTTGATTGAAGAACGGTGTAGAAGAAAATCTCTAAGTACCTTATACCCAACATCAAAAGTATAAGAAGTACAACACCTCTTGAAATTATCCACATCGACATCTGCGTGTGACACTGAGTACTACAACGTAACTCCTTTAAGTGATAGTTATCCAGGTCTTCATCCAACCACCCCTTGACTTCTGGAAACTAGATAATCCAAGTCTTAATCATAACTGTATACGTTCAAGCAAGTCATCAATCGATAGAAAATAGAAGAAAGTCTCGATGATGAAATAAGTAGACGCCTCTGTGAAATTCAACTTTAATCGCAAATAAGGGATACCAAATCAACTTCGTGATCACATGTCATCGTAATCCGAATCTCTAGCCATTTTGTCATTTAAGTGAATCTTTTCAGGATCGTTTTGGGATTAAGTGTTGTTGTTTGTGTGGTGTGTTGTTATGGTTGATTGTGTCTTATGAGTCTCGATTCTTGATTGTGGTGTTTGTTTGTTGTTCTTGTTTTGATTATAATATTCCCAAATTCGGTCATATGCCCAAAGTCGGTCACATGCCCACCTGATGCGCGGATCGACCTTACGCAGTCTTCTTGAGACAAAACGCAATGATTTGTTGAGATTTGGGCAGCATAACGTTTAGATTTGCTATATAAATGGTCTTCAATGAGGCAAAACGCAGTCTTCAATAAGCAAAACGCAATGACCAAAACGCAATGACCAAAACGCAGTGACCAAAACGCAGTCTTCAATAAGCAAAACGCAATCTTCAATAAGCAAAACGCAATGACCAAAACGCAATCTTCAATAAGCAAAACGCAATGACCAAAACGCAATCTTCAATAAGCAAAATGCAATGACCAAAACGCAACCCGCAAGCAAAACGCAATGAAGAACACCCCTTCAGTGAGTCAAAACGCAGCCAAGAAAAAATCATCAAACATTCTTGAAAGCTACGAAATGATGTTAAAACCACCTAGTAATGATGCAAGGGATAGTTCTAAGCCCGAAAGTACAATTCTATAAACACTTTTAACCCATACAAAGATCAAAATCTTGGATTTTGGTATATTTTTTTCGAACCAAAAAAAATAAACAAACCAACCCACGAATTTGAGCTTATTTAACCACAATAATCAGTAGATAAACAACACGGATTCCCCCTATGCTCTGATGCCAATTGTTATCACGATTCACCCTTATAACACGAGATCCAGAGGTATGGTAAAATGGAAAAGAAATTGATCCATGTTTATTAGAGAGAAAAGATAAGAGATGGGAAGTTGTCTGTGTGCTTTAGAGAAAACACACACACACACACACTTTTACAAATGTGATCTTCACCCCTTCATGGAAGTATGGAGGGGGGATTTATAGTCCTAGTGACACACAACTATTGTAACTAGTCATTATTAGTCCCTACGTGTCACTCTATAAATGAACTAATGTATTTCCGTGTTTGTCACCATATTATAAGGCTAACAGGAATGTAGAGCACCAATAAATCAAGGGAACATGAATGGAGATGTAGGGTATAGGAGCAAGGACAACACCAGAAGGACTGTATCAGTAGAGACCTCTGATGCATTGGTTGTTCAGGGCAATGCTTTGATTGTCCAAGATGGACTGGGATACGACTGGAGTTATATAGCTCAAGATGAACCAACTGAGTTTGCTCTTATGGCCTACACTTTAAACTCCTCAGGGTCTAACACAGAGGTACAATCTTGTTCTAAAAACTGTGTAAAAACATATGAAAAACTTCAAAAACAGTTTGATGAACAGCGACAAACTCTTAGTAAGGCTAATCTAGAAATTGTAGCTTATCAGTTAGGCCTAGAATCTGTAGAGGCACAGTTAGTTGTTCATCAGAAAAATGAAGTTGTCTATGAAGAAAAGATTACAGTCTTAGAATTTGAAGTAAAAGACAAAAGTAATGCTATCACTAGACTTAAAAATCAGTTAGATGAAACCTTAAGAGAAAAAGATGATTTAAAAGCTAAACTTAAACAGTTTGAAACATCGTCTAAAAACTTTAATAGTCAAATAAGTTTTAAAGATAAAACTAGTCTAGGATATGGAGATCAATTGAATGAAAATGATTCAAGTGGTAGTGAATTGTTTAATAGTGTATTTGATAGTCGTTCAAGTGATGGAGATGACAATCAAACAAATGATAGGTTCAAAAAGGATAATGGATATCATGTTGTTCCTCCTCCTTTAACTGGGAACTACATGCCTCCACTAGCTGACCTATCTTTTGCAGGATTGGATGATTCTGTTTATAGGCCTACAGCAAATAAGACTAATGCTAGTGTGTCTCAAGTTGAAACAAGTACCTCTCAAACTAGCAATACTAGTGTAGAAACGCCTAGAGTTAAATCTGTTACTCCTAGTGGAGTTATCATTGAAGATTGGGTTAGTGATGATGAGGACATTTTTCAATCTAATACTTTGCATGCAACAGACAAACCTAGTTTTAAAAGGATTAAGTTTACTAATGCTAGGAATGAATCTGTTAAACCTAAACAAGCTAAAAAACCTAGGATAATCACTGAAAATCCTAAGGTAGATAGAAGAGATTGGAATGGACAAATAACTCAAAAACTGGGGTTAGGATTTGGGTTTACAAAAAAAGCTTGTTTTGTTTGTGGCAGTTACAACCATCTAATAAAAGACTGTGATTTTCATGAAAAGAGAATGGCTAAAAAGTCTGTTTTAAAAAATATGGGAAAGAATTCTGGTCAAAGGGAAATTAGACCAGTTTGGAACAATGCTCAGAAAATAAATCATCAAAAATAATTTTGTTCATCTGCAGTTTGACATGGTTTGGAAGCGTACCCAGTTAGTGCTGCCAAGCAAAGTCTCAAAGATTAACAACATCAACTAGTAACATTCAGTCCCAGTTAATACTGCTACCCATTACAATATTGGAGTTGAAAATTTATAAATAAAAACAAATGCTTTTCTATAAAGTCTCATTCACTTTTAGAAGGTATTTTTTTAAATCAACAGCACAAATGATAGGATTTTTTTTTTGTTTTTTTTTTTTTTTTGAAATGAAAAAATTAATATTGTTAGAGTAAATGGTATTAATACTGCTGGGCAAACATCAGTTAGTACTGTTAAGGGAACTAGGGTCACTGTTGTTAAGGCCTCAGCAGGTTGTGTTTATAGACCTAAAATGACTGATTTAAACAATGTTTCCAAAGACAATAGTGGATCATGGGTCTCAAAAAGAGTAAATATTATAGATCTACAAAGTAGACTCAAGTCAGTAGTGGCTTGGTTCCCAAGAGTTTCTGACCTCTCTTACTTTTGTGCAGGGAATCCACAAAAGCTTTGAAGAACAAAGGAATATTTGACAGTGGATGTTCCAGGCACATGACAGGGAACAAAGACTTCCTTACTGACTATCAAGACATTGATGGAGGTTTTGTTGCTTTTGGTAGAAGTGCTAGAGGTGGTAAGATAACAGGAAAAGGAAAGATAAGAACATATAAGTTAGACTTTGAAGATGTTTTTTTGTCAAAGAACTAAAGTTTAATCTTTTCTCTGTCTCACAAATATGTGACAAGAAAAACAGTGTTCTTTTTACTGAAACTGAATGTCTTGTTTTGTCTCCTAATTTTAAGCTACTTGTTAAAAGTCAAGTACTGCTTAGAGTTCCCAGGCAAAGCAATATGTACAGCTTTGATTTAAAGAATGTTGTTCCTTCTGGAGATTTAACTTGTTTGTTTGCAAAAGCCACAACTGATGAGTCTAAATTATGGCATAAGAGGTTGGCTCATGTAAATTTTAAAACAATGAATAAACTTGTGAAGGGAAATCTTGTAAGAGGTCTTCCTTTAAAGATTTTTGACAATGACCATACTTGTGTTGCTTATCAGAAGGGAAAGCAACACAAGGCTTCCTGTAAGGCTAAACTTATGAGCTCTATCAGCCAACCCTTACAGATGTTGCATATGGACTTATTTGGTCCAACATCTGTTAGGAGTATCAACCATAAAACATATTGCCTTGTAGTGACTGATGACTTTAGCAGGTTTAGCTGGGTTTTCTTCTTAGCCTTTAAGGATGAGATAGTAGGAGTCTTAGTGATTTATACAAAAATTGAAAACCAATTAAACCATAAGGTTAAATTAATCAGGTGTGATAATGGGACAGAATTCAAAAACAGGGAAATGAATGAATTCTGTGGATTAAAAGGGATAAAAAGGGAATTTAGTGTTGCCAGAACTCCACAACAAAATGGAGTTGCTGAGAGAAAGAACAGGACTCTAATTGAGGCAGCTAGGACTATGCTAGCAGACTCACTTCTACCTACTGTATTTTGGGCTGAAGCAGTTAATACTGCTTGTTATGTTCTAAATAGGGTTTATGACCCAAGCTCATAACAAGACACCTATGAGTTATAATTGGACCACCAAGCATAAGTTTCATGAGACCTTTTGGATGTCCTGTTACTATCCTAAATACCCTAGACCCTTTAGGCAAATTTGATGGGAAGGCTGAAGAAGGGTTTTTAGTGGGGTACTCTATAAATAGCAAAGCTTTCAGGGTATTTAATTCTCAAACCAGAAAAGTTGAAGAGAATCTGCATGTAAACTTTCTTGAAAATAAACCAAATGTTGCAGGACAAGGACCTAACTGGCTTTTTGATATTGATTCCTTAACAAATTCTATGAACTATCAATCAGTTACTGCAAGGAATCAAACTAACAAAAATGCAGGTCCACAAGAAGCTAATGGGGATACAGGTTTGAAGAAAAGTGTCGATGCTAGAGAATTTGAAGAAAAGAATGTGTCTACTCAACAATATATTATGTTCCCATTATGGTCTTCTATCTCTTTAAGCTACAAGAGTTCAAATGAAACGTATAAAAATGATACAGCTGATGATGTTGCTGGTGAAACTCCTATACAAAAACCAACAAGTGAGAATGAACAAGCCTTGAAGAATGTTCTTGACAAAATGATGGATTAAGAGAAGGAGGCTATAGAGCAATCAGATGTTGTTAGAAAAGAGTTTGAAGCACAGTGCAACAGGGAGCTTCTTCAAGGGAAGGCTACTAAAGTTAGCAGCACTAACAGTTTTAATACTGTTAGCACACCAATTAATGCTGCTAGTGCACCAAGAACTTCTAATGATGGATCCTTTCCTCTTGATGTCAATGATTTTACAGATGATCCTCTCAAGCCTGATTTAGAGGATACTGCTGAAGTTCAAAATACTGACATTTTTGGCAGTGCTTTTGATGATGAATATTTGGACACTTATGATTCTCCTTTTGCTGATCAAGTTATGGGTGCAGAGGCTGATTTCAACAACATGGAACCTTTGACTGTTTTTAGTCCTATTCCCACAACTAGAGTACACTCTATTCATCTTAAAGATCGAATAATTGGAGATCCAAAGTCAGCAGTTGAAACAAGGGGCATGACAAAGAAGAGTTATGGAGAACATGCTATGATTTGCTACATCTAAAAATAGAGAAGGACAAATCATAAAGATTTCTAGAACTGCTTATTTGCATGTTTCCTCTCTCATCAGGAACCCACAAAAATAACTCAAGCCCTTGATGATGAAAGCTGGGTTGAAGCAATGCAAGAAGAGTTGCTTTAATTCAAGTTTCAGAAGGTTTGTACCTTAGTTGACTTACCTTATGGCAAAAAGGCTATTGGTACAAAGTGGGTGTATAGAAATAAGAAAGATGAAAGGGGTATAGTAGTCAGAAACAAAGCCAGGCTGGTAGCACAAGGATACAAACAAGAAGAAGGCATTGATTATGATGAGGTTTTTGCTCATGTTGCTAGGATTGAAGCAATAAGGTTATTTTTAGCCTATGCATCATTTATGAATTTTCTTGTGTACCAGATGGATGTCAAAAGTGCCTTTCTCTATGGTACTATTGAAGAGGAGGTATATGTAAGCCAACCTCCAGGTTTTGTGGATCCATAATTTCCATAAAAAGTTTACAAAGTAGAGAAAGCCTTATATGGTCTACACCAAGCTCCTAGAGCTTGGTATGAGACTCTCTCTACCTATCTGCTGGACAATGGATTCTACAGAGGTCAAATTGACAAGTCTTTGTTCATAAAAAGAGTCAAGGATGATATTCTACTGGTACAAGTATATGTAGATGACATCATCTTTGGTTCCACTAAAAAGTATTTGTGTACAAAATTTAAGCAAATAATGCACAAAAGGTTCCAGATGAGTTCAATGGGAGAGCTCACTTTCTTCTTGGGTTTACAAGTCAAGCAAAAAGAGGATGGGATCTTCATTAGTCAGGACAAGTATATTGGTGAAATCTTGAAGAAATTTGGCTTTTCTAGTGTAAGGACAACCAGTACTCCTATGGAAACCAACAAGGCTTTGACAAAAGATGAAGATGGTGAGGGTGTTAATGTCCATTTATACAGGTCAATGATTAGGTCATTGATGTACCTTACATCCTCTAGACCAGATATTATGTTCTCAGTTTGTGCATGCTCAAGATTTCAAGTTCAACCAAAAGTTTCCCACTTGAATGCAGTAAAAAGGATCTTTAGATACCTAAAAGGTCGACCCAAATTGGGCCTTTGGTATCCTAAGGACTCTCCTTTTATATTGGAAGCTTTTTCAGACAGTGACTATGCAGGTGCCAGTTTGGACAGGAAATCCACAACAGGAGGTTGTCAATTTCTTGGTTCAAGGTTAATCTCTTGGCAATGTAAAAAGCAGACTGTGGTGGCTAATTCAACTACTGAAGCTGAATATATTGCTGCTTCTCACTGCTGTGGTCAAGTGCTTTGGATCCAAAATCAGATGTTGGATTATGGATACAATTTTATGCAGACAAAGATTCATGTTGACAATGAGAGTGCTATTTGTGTTGTCAAGAATCCTGTCTACCATTCTAAAACAAAGCATATAGAGATTAGGCATCATTTCATTAGAGACTCCTATGAGAAGAGATTGATAGAGATGGTCAAGATACATACTGATAATAATGTAGCTGATTTGCTTACTAAAGCTTTTGATGTGAGTAGATTTAATTTTCTAGTGGCAAGCATTTGTATGCTTAATCTGTAGCTGCATGATCTCAAGGGAGGTTAATGGTGTATAAGTGCAGCGGATTATACACAAGTGCTATTTGGATTGAAGTTGGAAGGTAAACATGATGATCAGTTACTTAATACTGTTGGGCTTAGCTTTCTCTATTTGAAGAAACTTTGTACTGCTGGTACAAAAAGTTTATACTGCTAGGCTTGGTTAGTACTGCTTAGTTGTCATGGGTGGATTGATGCTTGACATGGTTTGGAGATGCTTTTTAGACGAATTTGAAGCTTAATCTGATATCTCAAGGATTAGTACTGCTAGGTTAAGCAAAGCAGTATGGTTGGATTTGGTGTGATCATAAACAACTAGAAGTCTTGAGTGGAATGGATTACAACTGGTATGTTGTTTTGGTTAACAGTTCTTAACTTTTATTCATGGGCTATGCATAGATATGGATCCTCATGAATTCTCACATGTCTATCTAGTTATTTCTAGTGTGCTTGTGATGAATAGAGGCATGTTATTGCATAGTTATTGGAGAACAAGTTAATACTGTTAGGCTAACATTAATACTGTTGGTGCATAACCAAGCACCTGAGGGTGAAGGTTCAGCAACACCCCCTGAACCCCAACCCACACCCTCTACTTCACAACCAAATTTTTCATGAACCTCAAACTGAAGCTCACATTGAGCAACTACTCCCATCTCCAACTACATATCAAAGAAAAAGAAAGACTCAAAAACGTAGGAGAACCAAAAAGGACACTAAGTTACCTCAGACTAGTGTACCTCAAGACCTTAGAGCAGATGAGGCTGTCTATAAGGAGGGGGTGACAGTGTGGAAAGGGCTATCACTACTGCTGCTAGCTTAGATGCAGCACAGGACAGTGATAACATAATTAGGACCCAGACCACGGCAATGCCTAATGTTGACATTCCTCAGGGTATGGATACAAGTGGCAGTCCCAAGCGCTAAGACACCATGGGGGTGCTCCTGCTCAGACTAGGTCTGAGAGAGTGCTTGAACAGCCCATTGAACCACCTCTCTCAGAAGGTAACACATCTGGAAGTGGGGGAGGGCAGGATGGAACATCAATTTGAATTGACAGCTAATGTACTAATCACATCCCATGATTCACCTCTCCCAGGAGGTTACACACCTTGAAGTGATGAGGGTAGATTGAAACTACAGGAATTGATGACTATGTGTACAAAATTGTCAAAACAGGTGCTTGACTTGGAGAAAAAGAAGGATGCTCAAGCTGTGGAGATCCTCAGACTAAAGAAAAGAGTCAAGAGATTAGACAGACAAAGGAAGTCAAGCACCTTACAACAAAGAAGGAGGAAATACAGACAGGTTGAGCCTTCAGATGATGATTTGAATGAAGAGGATGCATCCAAACAGGGGAGGAGCGTGACAAGACAAAGCCACTGATCAAGGAATTAATATGAAAATTGTGGAGTTCACACTTTGTTTATGGATGGTACACCTATGGAGATTAATATGCTAGTAGAGAAAAAGTACCCATTGATCAAGAAATTATTGGAGAAGATGCTGAACTTGCAGTTAGAAGCTGAAGAAGAAAGTACTATGGCATTTAAGCTTATCAAGTTCATCAAATCAATGCTTAAAGAGTAGTAAAATATTTGGATACATCATCCTAATGACCAAAATGCTTAAACTAAAGAAACTTGATGATTAACAAGTAAATATCAAGTTTAGGGGAGGATTGTTGGGAATTTTAAGTTACTACTGCCAGTACTACATTACTACTGCTGGTTCAAGATTGATACTGCTGCTAATGACTAAAGAAATAAACTAAGTAGTTAGTACTGCTAGTAATATTAGTTAGTACTACCAGTACAAATGTTAGTATTGTCAGTAAAGTTAGTACTGTTAGTTAATGGTTAGTGCTGTTAGTATTATATTGTTAGTACTGCTAAAGTGATATGCATGAGATATATTAGGAATAGATATGCATTATCATTATACGTGTTTTGTAATCCCATTAGGGTTTTTCTTAGTGTATAAAAGGAACCCTACGACATAGTTAGAATTATCAATTCATAGTTAGTTATTCTGTAACCTTAGCAGAATATTTGCAATCAATCTATTCAAGTCTAGTATTCATTGTTCTTCTTAGTATTGCAAGTTAGATTCCGCATAACTTGTAGTATTCACAATCATAGTTTCTCTTATAGTTAGTTTGGATTTATCCAGGTTAACTAAGCTTTAACAAGCTAAGAAGATCTGTTTATTTGGGACTTCATAAAAATGACCAAAACCATGACACTTGAAACATTTCTTCCCCTTAGGATCCTTAGACCATTCTCTAATCTTTTTTTCCCTTTCAAAGACTTGGAAGCAGAATCAAACTCATTTGAATTATACTTTCTGGCTAGAAAAGTTGGCCTTGAAACGGGCTTTTAAGGAACCCTTTTCTTAGCTTGTTTATCCACTGTTATCACCATCTTGCAAGCATTTTCAAAAGTCCATAGGGGTTGCAACTCAAGTTTTTCAGCAATAGTGGGATTCAAACCCCCCAATAAACCTTACAATTGTATATTCTTCAGCTTCCCTTACATTAGTACTAATCTTGAGTTGTTCAAACTCCCGTATGTAATTTACAACCTCTTTAGTTCCTCATTTTAGGCTGCTCATTTGAATGTAAAGTTCTTGCTTATAAGAATGAGGAACAAACCTTTTTTTTCATACATTCTTTAAGCTTAGACCACGTCTTGATCCTCTTCTTTCCTTCAAGTCTCCTTTCATGCTCAACATTCTCAAACCACAAGGAAGCATACTTCTTAAGCTTAACCACAGCCAGCTTTAGTGCCTTTTTCTCATCATAGCCTTTAACCATAATGATTATATCCAAGGTTTGAACCTACTCAAGAAATTCATTAGGGTTAGAGGAACCTTCAAAATTTGGTGGATCAACATTGATGTCTCTTGAATCATTTCTGTGCTTCCTATTACGTCGCCTTCTTTGTGAAGAAGCATCATATTCACTTGAGGATTTGTTAGTCTCGCTAGATTCCTCACTCAAATCTCCATTCCTACCATTTCCTCTATTTCTCCCTGCTCCTGCCTCTAACATTTGAAGAACCCTATCAAGCTATTCTTGAAGGACTTTAATTTGCCTATCTCGACGTATGTTTTGAGCTTCTTCAACAGTATGATTTCTGGGTACAACCATTTTAAGGGAATAGGTGTTTGGTAAGTGTAAATTAAGAGAAAATTAAATAAATTGGAAGAAACCAAAATTTGATGTGAATTTGAGTGCTAGGATAGATTTTGAGGTGAATTTAACTATAATAAGTGTTTGGACATATTTGTATAAAAGATAATATAGGAAGAACCCACTACTTTAATCTATAAAGGAAAGGAATCCACCAAGATTAAAGGGAAAGGGAACACTCCAAACCACCAAGATCAAAGATCTCTAAAGGAAAGAAGATTTAAGTAAATAGGGGCTAAACTTCATTCATTTTCATTGTCTTTTTTTAGCTCTCTCTATTATATAGAGATATACAAAGTTCAAACCCTTAACATAACTTTAGTAAAAACTGGAAATGAAAGTAATTGGCCTCTTAGTATAAAATTAGCAGCCAATAAGAAACAATCAGATGTGCAACAATTTTGGGACTACTTTTCTGCATCTTTTATCTTCTTTTGTGCATTCTTAGAATTCCATATAGACTTGCTTGGCTGGACCTTTGACTATATTTCTTTTTGATTCAATAACACACTAAAACTAGATAAACATCATACACATTATGCATGTGCATGATCAACTTACTAAAATCAAATAAAGATAGTAAGGCCCTAGGCCAACCTTTTGAGTAAGGTGCATCCTAGGCTAAAATTAGGATCACCAAATACTCCTTCAAAATGTGACATGGCAGGTAAGACAACCATAGCTTCATTTGAGTCCATAAGTGATTTGTGAGGTTCATTAGGCAACACGCTAACCTCGGATACACCCGCACCAATATCATAACCTGAATTGTTGTTGTAGATGATGGAGGTGGAATAGATGATGGAGGTGGAATGAACCCAAAGGGCCTTTAGAATTGCATGACCTTGCGATACTAAACAAAGAAGAGTTACTCTTTCTATACCACAACAACACCTGATCATGATTTGGTAACAAACTTTGAAGAAATATCTTATACATAAGCCAAAAAGTAAATGCGACTATAGGTTTGCTTAACTTTATGTGATACATACACACCATGTGATATTGATCATGATTTGGTAACAAACTTTAAAGAAATATCTTATACATAAGTCGAAAAGTAAAGCCCCATATATGAGTTTATAGATGTATGTTTAAATGTTTAAATTAACATATGTATCAATGTGCAGATTTATAGAGTTGGCTCAACTTCAAGCCATGAGTTGTACCTTTTAGATTTTTATCCAAACACCAGCTCCCCATGTCATGTATATTACGAGTAAGAAATTTCAAACGCCTTTTAGTTCTTTATCGAAACTTTTCATAGGTTAGATAGTCATACAATCATACTAGCCTTCATAAGTGAAACAAGTGAGCTTTTGCATAAGATCACTTATGAGAGTATGTTATCTGTCACAAAATAGTGTTGGCAGTAAAACATTATGTGTCTACACCATTGTGTGAAGGTCTACTTAATGAAAATTTGAGTCATTTTAGATGGTCATAGTAAAACGGGCATTACGACTATTAGTTGGTTTATGACCTCTTTCATGAATCTACTGTGATATGGGTTCTGATTTGAATTTTAAAGTTTTTTTAATTATTTGATTCGAAATACTTGCAGCACAATCAAGTATTCAACGTCAAGAATTGTTGATATGCAAGTTATGTTCCTGAGAAATAACATGGTTCTTAAATCGGGTTAGTTTTTCCGCCATTTCTGATATATAAATTTGCATATGCCATACAAGACAATTCATTCGGTAGGCCATTTCACATTCTCTGAGCGACATTCTGTAATTATACCATGACCTTTGTGTGTATGGAAGTGTCACTCTTGATGCTTTTTGGAAACCATACTCACACCCATAATTCAAAGGCCTTTTTCTTTGACATCCATTGGACTAGTCAGATGTTTTCCATTCTTCAAAGAATCTTGGTTCAAAACCCTCCATACAAGTACATGGTGGATGCTTGGTCATGCTGCATCTTCCATTAGGACCACATAGTTTGAAACGTTCACAATCTATTAAAGTAAGATCTGCATAAACAATCCACTCTTGAGTTCTCTCAATCCACTGCAAAGTCAGTAATTTTCCATCCCATGTCAAAACTACCCTCTGAATAATTGAACTTATAAGTTCAAATTTATGATATATCTCCTCCTGATTAACCACAAACTCAACTGAGTAGACTGAATTTGGTATGTCAACAGCAGATCCACTAAACCCAAGACCATTCCATTGTCCAAGTCGCCATTTTAGTGGATCTCCAAATGGAGTTGGCATTCAGGCAATCGGTAGAAGTTCCTATAAAATAATCGAGGCAGTTATGCAATCAGCTTCAAATTGGAACGTTGCAAATCGATACTAATTTTCCTCTTTTTAGCTGGAGTTCCTTTCCTTTAGACCATAAACATGAGTTTCTCTTATGTGTATATCAGGTTTAAACAATACGGGAATTATATTTTCAAAGCGCTCCTTAAACTTTGGGGGTAATACTACCATTGCTTTTTGTTTTTTCTTATACTCCCTCTGTCCCATTTTTATTGTCCACGTTTCTTTTTTGGGATGTCCTAATTTAATTGTCCACTACTAAAAATAGATAAGGAAGTTTGATCAAGTTTACTATATTACCCTTGTTTAAAATTATTATTATAAACTTTAAAGAAGACTTTAATTAATTAACTAAGGGTAAAACTGTCATTATGTCAAAAAGTAAGAAAGAGAAAGTAGTAATAAATGCACTTTTCTTAAACTGTGTGTTTTTTGTCGGGGGACAATAATTTTGGGACGGAGGGAGTACATTTTATATATTCACAGTGAAACAGTTTGACGCATTACCAGGTATATATGGTTTTTGGTGACCTTTTTTTCAGCATACCATGTAATCGCTTGAGCACTCCTATAGTAGATTTAGACCTGCTGACCAAACCACCCTACTTGAGATGGATTCAAACACAGGGAGGATATTAGAACATATTATGGCAAACACATGGTTTGAGGGACGGGGGGCATGTGAACACGGGGTTGATTCATTGAGGAATTCAGCATTGAACTCGAGGAAATTTATTAAGTTTTTTATTTAGCTTTTAGCACTAAATTGAAATTTAATCAACCATAATAAACAAAGTAAACCAATAGTACCTGCAACACTTATACTCTGAAAGTACAAAATCATTGTTTATAATTTTAATTTGTGATGTGTTGCATAGCTGTCGGAACTAAATAATCACTTCACTTCATATTATGAACAAGAAAAGTAGGAAGAAACTAGGAAGAATGTAGAGAGAGAAACAAGAGAGAGAAAGTAGAGAGAATTGGGAAGTTTACTTGCAAATGTGTAAGTTACAAATGACCCAACCCACCTCACCTTCCTTGGTAAGGTGTATATGTATCAAAACTAAAAGGCTTCCCACGCCTTTAGAATTCTAACGAAAAAACGGGCCGGGCTTCTGGATTACTTGGGCTTTCGCACGATCACACTGACCGTTAGCTTACATTTAAGACTCGTTTACACCACCGTCTACCTATTATAAACGCATATTAATTAAAGACCGAGGACTAATATAATAATGAACGAACTGTCCATTTTACAACTCAATTTGAATCAAATAATTTGAGCTAACAATCTCCCCTGAAGTGATTCATTGTGACACTCCTTCGGAGATGCAATGAATTGCATTTTAGTCGTTAACTCTTAGATATTTGTCTCCTGTCAACGAGTCGTAGGCTTTTCCCATCATGATTTTGTGATCTATATCTTGAGCATTTGTCATTGTACTTTTGTACTTTTGTCTTCTCGTCCTAGATCTTTAAATCTTTACTCCTTTTCATCTTGTTCGTCTATGCCTACCTTGCGATTCTTGTGTCCCATGACCAACCATGCTCATACTTTTACACATCTTGAAGCATAGATAACAACTCACCTTGAATATACTTGATATCTTTGAAGAATAATCTTGTATATCAGAGTTTGTGCGGAAGTCTTTGTCCTTTAATTCTTGAGCTTTTCATGATCTTAAAATCTTAAGATGCTTATAGTATGTCTTTGAAGTTTTGACATGAGCAAAGTGGTAATGAATCCGTCTTCAGCTGGAATAAGGCATCACCATCTCCATCTTTATGTATCCTGAAATAAAACAATTAGCAATAAAGCATGTGGACGAATATCGCTTTGTTATTCGTCTGGATTTGGTTAGATTAACCTTTGGTTCTGTAGGACCGTTTTACAGTATAAATATTATACCTGTGATCAGGTAGATTCAAAGGATCTCATTGACAGGGTTTCCAGCACAAATCGTAGGATCTTTTAACACAGATGTATTAGATTACCATGCTTGCTAAGTTCTCATTACCAGAACGAGACTCAAAGCAGAACAACACGGTATAGAGTGAATCAAATAGTTACTATCTTTCTGAATAAGCCATCAATTCATATCCTGAACGAATTTTGATTCACATTGAATCGCAACCATCATTCATTCCACGTTGACACAAGTTTTGATCATATAGAATCTCACAAGTCACCTACCAAGAGCTTGTTTGAGATGCAGGCTCAAGCAGGTTTTTATCTTTTATTTGTAGAACATAAGTACACTCGGATTTCTGGCAAAAATCTCATGGATAATACTAGGACTCTTGTTGACAAGCTTGTGACATATTTTGATTCAGACAAGTGTTCGTAATGGAATTGTCCTAAATGAATTTATTTTATATCTCTTTGACTCTAACTCGATTAATGCATTTTTGGTTTTAGTAATCGAAGGCTGGAGAAACTGCCACCTATTCAAAATCAAGCTAACTAGGAGTTGAGAAGCAAAAACGTCTATGTGTATCTCCCGTGACAATTGAGACCCAGTATCCCTGTTGAAGATCAACCGAATGGCCGGAAGGGATGTGCATTGCATCACAGGGTCCAAGATGGACGACTCAATAGTCAGCAAATTACACATTTGATTCTGTCTGACAAGAACAGCATAAGTATTGACCCGGATTTTTGCCTAAAATAATGAAGAGTGATCTACTTCTGTTAGACCCTTTATTCCATACATTTCATTTTATTACTTTAACCCCTTCAATGCTTACCAAGATGTCAATTACTACCACCTTGTGTGAATTGTTCAGTGTTAGCTCAATCTTAGACTGGCATAGTTCCCCAATATACCTCATTCCCATTTCCAAACATACTAAGGACTTTTGCAATTTCTAACATATGGAGAGACCCTTGGTAGATCCATCCGTTCTGGTTGGAATCATAGGACAAATACCTAACCTTACCACCTTTAATGACTTCAGAATCGTCGTGAAATAGATGTTGTATGGTGGTAAGGATCGTAACCAATAAAACCTTTTTTTTCGAAGATTATAAGCACTTTGTGTGATAAGATCACTTATTATTTTCAAGATCACATTTTAAATACATTTCTCACCCCCTTATTTTAAATTTAATAATTCACATTAGTTGTTGAATACCTTGTTGAATAAAATTTTCTTGAAATACTATGGGGAGAAAACTTTTATACTTTGGCATGAATTATATGGAACATTATAAACTGCTCCCCCTCCGATTTTACATAGGTTTTGTATTTGACACCAAAAACAATGAATACCAAGTGTAAAATGAATATAAAATTAAGGGTTAGCATTGTTGAGCACATAATTTTGAAAGATTAATAATTGTCATCGAATAATTCTTGAAACATTGTGCTCAACCACCTAATAACCTTATAACATACACGCTATTGAATGTGACCAACATTATTACTTTGTTGTTATTAAGTACTTTTCATAATGTAGCAGAATACATAAGAATTAACACTTATGATGTTCCAACAATCATTAAAACGATAGTTTTCATTCCAGAAAACCTCCCCCACAAACTTGACTCGATTTTCAAAAAAGACACTAAATGTAGAATAATTGTCTTTTAAAACAATTTATGAAGGACAAGAGTGAGTTAACACACAATTTTTGAAAGATTTGAATTGTCATTTAAGAAATTCTTGAAAAATAGTGGTTCAACTTTTTTAGAAAACCAAATGTTAGAAGAACATTCTCTTCTAACGCTAAGGATGAAGCGACTTAAGCGAACACATCTTCTCCTTTGTTGTTCGGAGTCCGATTGTAATCTGTAGAGTGATTACAAGTCATCAAGAAAAATTATAAATGACATGTATTGAAAACATTTGAAACTCCTGTTCGAACTTCATTTACACTCCAGTGTCCAGTTAATTCAATATTTCTAGTGCATAAATTTATCGATTTCCAAGAGACATGTCGAGAAGAATATTTTTGGAAAATTTTTGATTATTTTTGGATTTGGTATTTCTTTTGAAATTTATAATTTTTGTATTTTTGGTTTTATCAAAAATAAATACATGTTGACTTCACATTGTTATGTGATGGTGAAATAGTCAATTCCAACTCTTGTCGTGATGTACTAGTCTTTGAGTCTGCTGGAGGAACAAATTTTTGGATACCAGCTTTAAACTTTAACTGTTTCATAGCTTGTGGTATCGTGAATTCCGAGTAATGAACTTTTATTTATCAGAATCGTTGCTTATTCTTGCCATATGAAAATTCCTATGAAGCCCTGGTTTCTTCTCAGATATCAGTCTTTTTCAGCAACCAACCTCGAGTCCTTTCCTATTTAGGATTTAAAAGATGTACCTGAATGTATGTTTAAGTGTAACCTAGCACCTGACATCAAGAGTTTGTTTTGCATTCAAACTAGTGGTTAGTGATATCGTCATTTGAACCATTTTAGGGTTTACTGTCAACCTTGGTTGTGCTAGATGTGAATATCTTTTCCAGTAGGAACCCACCTAAGACCAACTGTCTTGAAAATTTTACCCGTTGGTTTCCACCTAAGACAAGATCTATGAGTCATTGTTATCCTCAAAAGCACAACGAAAGACTAATGATTGAAACCTATGACTTTTTGGGATCTGTCTATCTGGTTTTCTTTTCAAACTTTGTGCTCTAACGGGTATGTATCTTTTTGTTGTCTATATCGATGGAACCTGCACGTGGAGTTGACTTTCATTCAGGAATATTTTACACAAGAATCATGATGGCATTAAAGACACATTTCCACATGTTGAGCAAACAAAATGTTTAGAGTAAGAAAACTTCTAAGAATTCCTAGAGTGGTTCGCTATGGTACAGTCTTTGTCGTGACACAACTACTCTTAATGCAGCCAATTCCTAATTTTTGGTTGATTGATCCTAGTTTGGTTTTGCTACCATTTGCCGTACTTTGTGATCTAGCAAGCAGAAGGCATTTACACTAGGTTCTAATTCCTACTTTTCTTGCTTTCTTATGTCTTTTCTTTAGCTTCCTTAGGTAGTGTTTATGAACCATGTCAATTGAGCTGTACCTAATGACCCAGGAGCAATCATTGATGAGTTTTGCAACAACAGATTCTCTTTCCTTAGGCAAATAAATGTAGTGACAGGTTTTGACAAATCGTTATTGACATCAACTTGGGAGCAAACCGTTTGGCTTTTGAAAATCTAAGGTCGTTCAAACTTAAACGCAGACGGTTGTTCTAACAACAATTATTTTCGTTACGTGGTTGTAAACCGTTTCCCAAAGATTGACATTTTGCAAAACTTAGTATTCCACAACTATTTCCTGTTAATTTCCTTAACTCATTTTTTAATGCAAAGCAATTGCAAACCCTTGTCCTGAATTTTAGTTTTGAATTATCATTAATTGCAATCAAAGAAGTTTGTGTTCTATTACTTAGCTCTCGTTGTCTTGATAGAATCAAACATTTCTTTGTAATGCCTTTCAAACAGTCTCATTTTATCCTGTAAGTAATTTAGTCCCTTAGGTTCCAATTTCTATTTTGATTGTTTCCAATTACATCTATGTCAAGTATAAACCTTGGCTCATTACTTTTATAATACTTTCGAAAAATTGACCATGTTGCCCTTCATTTAAACATTGAATTTTGTATTTAATTCAAGAATAACACAATGTCTTCATTCTTGATATTTTTTTTTGAAATTGGGCACAATCTTTTTGAGAGAATATTTTATTTTCAGATTCAAAGAGATTGATTTAGAGTTCAGTTGTCTGGTTTATCAGTTAATTTATCATAGCAAAGGACATGTGTCATGAAACATTGTTCACATTACAGGTCAACCACTCTTCATTAATTGAATTCATGTTAGACCAGTATGTTTGTTGTCCATACAAAGATATTGATATTCAGTAGTTGATTGAACCTCAGCCATTGGCTCTTCATCATATATGGGACTGATAGTATGCACATCAGTATGTTCATCATTCCCTTATCTGTTTCTTGTATCTTGCTCTTTTAAAAAATGCAGTCCACTGTGCTTTTCCTGTGATCAACCAAGCTAGCATCAAATGCTTTACTCGAAATCTACCTTATCCCTGTTGTCTATAGCTGTCTTTCATTCACCCATTTTGTCATACTCCCGTTTAAGCTGTGCTCTTTCAATCAATCGACTATCTTAACAATTCCAATGTGTTAAATAAGTGTGTACGGAAATTTGGAATCGCGAGTTGAGTGTATTGTTAGAATGTAAGTTGCAAGTCATAACAAAACCTATTCATCATCCAAATTAATAATCCGTGACTTGATGAACCATCTGAAAACTTGTCTCAGAGTACTTTTAAAAGCAACCATTGGGATCCAATCTCTTGAAATTCTTCTTGTCAAGTATGGCTTTTACTATTTGATTCCACAGTAATATGGAATATTGTGCCTCTGTGAAAGTCTCTAAATCGTTGGACCAAAGATGTGCGCAAATGCACGATTTGAATCCATACTCGGTTCAAGTTCCTTTTAGCTCGTAATGTTGAAAGAGCTTAAGTGAGAATGAAGTCGTCGAAAAGACTACCATCGCGCTTTCTTTTGCTTTGTCTTGGATTTGTTTTGCATTTTGTTGTTCTTTCTAATAAGAACACGAAGATAAAGTATCTTTCGTTTCCATTTTATAACTGAGAGATTAAGAGTATAAAATGGATTTGTAGATAGGAATCTTAGGAGTAATGTTTTTATTTGAAGTTGTGGTAAAAATAAAGCAAATATACGTGGGAGGCGGACAGGGATTTATACGAGTCTATGATTAAAACCGGGGAGCGAAAAAATTGTTCTTTCGCGGGATTTTACAAAATCAATAGAAAATCGTGAATGGAGTAATTGATTTGGTGATGTAGGGATTGTCAGTTGTTGTGAATATTGATCTGTCTTGAAACTCATGTTTTAAAAAAAAAAAAACAAACTAACTACATGATTTCTTCTGCATATGTGTATCTATATTTTTAAATATTCTCTTCTGTACTTTGGAGAAATTATACCTTATTCCTCGCTTCAAAGGTACCTTACACAATTTTCGACATGAATAATTGAAGACTGAGCATTACGATTTCGCAAGGAAAGTAATATGAAAACATATATATCAGCTTGCAAATGCACAATGACTCAGGTCAGGCTTCCTACAGTTTCAGCTCAGAACATGTAAATTGCATATGTCGTACGTTGAAATCAGGTTATGAATTAGACCATGCATCATGTTCGAGATAACTGAAAACTCGATATCCTTATGCATTATTACGAATGCTCAACCTTTTGAAACTGCATATTTCGCTTGGAATTTTAAATTTTTTTTGGGCAGAGAGTGTTCTAAGTATGTTTTGTAATATTTCGCTGAGGTTCACCTGCATATTTTGCTTAAGCTAAACTTGTCATATTTCGCTTATAGCTTAAACATATTCCGCTTCTATAATAACCTGCATATTCCGCTTGGCCTAAACATACATGTTCCGCTTGAGGTCATTTTCGGGTGAGGACCACTTAAACTAAAAAAAAAAATGTCCTTGTCTTTGTAGGCTAAAATTGTGGATCTTGATCTCCTCTTGTTTGACCGGTTATGACCACAAAAATGATAAGCCAATCACAAATAAGCTTCGAAAATAAGCAACCAAATAAGCTTGAAAATAAGCTCTAAATAAGCTCAAAAATCTTAAAAAATAAAAAACGAAGCAACTAGTTTAGTGACAATAGAAGATGTAGACCAAGTATAGCAAGGTGTAAACAAGCAAAACAAACCAATAAGCCCAAATTTTTTTGAGCCGTGAGCTTATTTTGAAAATAAGCCACGAAATTTTGAGCTTATTACGAAAAATGAAACACAAGAAGGTGTAGATCAAGTGAAGCAAGAAATATATGAGAAAAAGCAAACCAATAAGCCCCAAAAAAATTTCGACGTGAGCTTATATTGCAAAATAAGCCACGAAAATTTTGATTTAGAGCTTATTAAACCACGAAACAACCACAATCTTCCCGAGGCTCTTGATACCAAATGTCAGTATCTAAAAGATCATTTCACTTCATATTATGAACAAGAAAAGTAGGAAGAAACTAGGAAGAATGTAGAGAGAGAAACAAGAGAGAGAAAGTAGAGAGAATTTGGAAGTTTACTTGCAAATGTGTAAGTTACAAATGACCCAACCCACCTCACCTTCCGTGGTGAGGTGTATATGTATCAAAACTAAAAGGCTTTCATGCCTTTAGTAATTCTACAGGTCGGGCTCAGGATTACTTGGGCTTTCGCCCGATACACGTGACCGGTTAACTTACATTTAAGAGCCCGTTTAGCCTATTACAATGTATATTAATTAATGACCGAGATGTAATATAATTAATGAACGAACTTCCATTGTTCGACTCAATATTTTGAGGCTAACAATAGCTTATTCCCCTAAAATGAATAAGGTTATAATCTGTTTAGCACTTAGTATACTTACAACACGTGTGACACTTGTGTTATTCGTCATGATGAACAAGGTGTAAGTGATGACCTATACGACCTATCATAAGTATCTTTGTTTCTCTCTTGCCTGGGTATTTGATTATGTGACTGAAAAGCATACTTCATAAGGATGTTGTCATCGACCTTTATAGAATGATAGATATGTCATACGTCCTTGGCCATCAAAAACTCATAATTATCCTGGTCTTCAGTTTTAGAGTTGATCTTTTATATGCTGTGAGAGTATCGTATCCTTTTTTTAATCTGCATTTGGTTGTAAGATCACAACAACTTTTCAAGTGGGACGGTTGATAGATGCATTCGCAATACCCTAAATGGGTAGTTGTCACCCAAGTTTATTTTGATGTTGTGTGCAAAACAGCCCTATAATTAGATATAACCTTAGCCGAGAGACTATGCGTGTCTGTGTTCATGGCATGAATATGAAACTATTGCTTTAGTCCATTTAGTAGCTTTATAGGTTAAATTTATTGTAGTTTGAAAAATCATTTTATTGTGATAAAATATAATTTTTGCAGTTGAAATTCATTTCGTGATTTTGATTATTTGTTGTCTGGCCTGTTCACCATAATTACATCTAAAACTTGATTATTGGCCAATTTAGCAATTTAGCATCTAAAACGTGATTTTGTTATATATAAATGTAACCATTTCAGCTTCTTGCTGTTATAATTATACTGGTGTTGCATTTCAGGCCTTCTTCACATATCATCTTGATTTTGTAGGCAATAACTTCTATATTACTGGAGAATCGTGGTTATTGTTACATTCCGACTATTGCTGCTCGAGTCCACCAAGGAAACTAAGCTAAAGAAGGAATACACATAAACCTGAAGATGTCTCTTTCTGTTATAAGATCATTCGTTTCTCAATTAACTTGATGGTGTACTTACTTTATGAGTTGTTTTGCAGGGATATGTACAATTTGTTAGAAATCAATAAATGAATGTATGTTATGGTAGATTTTGGGGATGAGAAAATCTATTCAGTCACAACACTTTAAAGCCTTCATCTTTACCCACCTCCTCTCAAATTAATCAATGATAGACAACGAACGTGGGAAGAATAAAAGGATCAGATATCAGTATGTGTACTCAGCCTAAACCCTGAAAAGTTATCTCAGTTTTAAGGCACCAATAAAAGAAGAACTGTCTTGGGCAGACTGATAAAGAAACCCCGTACTCAATAGTAAACTTAGAAGACAGTTCAACTAAGAAAGAGTTGATTATGTGTCACACTTTGTCATCATGGCTACAATCAAAGCCAGAAAATGAAGGATGTATTGACCAATCACTAGTTAGTTATCTCAGTTTTAAGGCACCAATTTAGTTCGTGTTTAATATTCAGCAGGTAGCCTTGCTGCTAACTACCAACGTTTCTCAGCCACCGGGATCCGTGTGTCTCATAGTTCCAATTCCACCCAGGAGCCAGAAAAGAACCACCAAGAGCCACCACCACCGTCCACTAAGAATATGACAATTGTGCCACACGATGTACCTCTGAAAGCACCAACACACCAAATTTCAGGCTACAATTCAGCAAAATGGGCTGCTTATGACCTACAATTTTCAATTTTCAAACTCTATGACAAGGTAATGACACTTTTTCTGCTTATATAAACATTATATGACATAAAGCTTTATTTCGCATTCGAACTAAAAACATATGCTTTGTTATTGCGGATGTATTAACTTTTATTTTCTCTTATCGGATGAACATTCATTTCTTTACATTGTTAATGCACTAATAAATATGTTACGATGTTTATTACAGATTATCCTTTACTTATATATTTCCTCTTATCAGATTACCGTTCATTCTTTTTTGTTGGTTCATCACTTTATACAAATTTCACAGTATGCGTTGTATAAAAATTGTATTCACTTCTTTTTTTCGTTTTTCTCTGTATAAATTTTTTATATTGTTCGCAATTGATTAACCGTTACTTAATTTATTCTTTGGATGCTCACAAGGCGAGCCCGCCCATCGGGCGGGCTTTGCAACTAGTATATATATATATATATATATATATATATATATATATATATATATATATATATATATATATATATATATATATAAAGGTGGGTTTGTAAAGGTAAGATCTTGACAAAAAATCTATAATAATGCCACGTGGAAACCTCACATTTTATTCACCGTTTGATCAAAAACCCATTTCCCCAATTCAACCTTTACGCCCCATTTCCCCAATTCAACCTTTTCCATGAACCTGGCCTTAATTTCTTCCTAAATCAAATAACCCCTATAATTTGCACAATACAATTTACATCAAATTCATAACAATACATCAATTACATAATAATTATCAGTTACCAACAATTATTTTGGGGATCTGTGATGTTTTGGTTTTTTTTTTTCCGATTCATCTTATCGATTGAGGTTAGTGTTAGGTTTAATCATTGTTCTATTCATCTTATTTTTTTATGCTTGCTCTAATAATATTATTGTTCTTCAGTATGATATGTGGATAGGTTTATTAGTGTTTTGGTTTAATCAATGTTAACACTAATTTTTAGAATCATAATTATTCTGTTAAACTTTGATTTCATATTCAAAAATTTTTAAACGATTAATAAAATTGTGTTTGTCGTTAAAATAAGGTTTTCTTTAACTTTAGTGATAACAATTTTTTCTGTTTTAAGAATCTATGGATTGAGATTCATTAATGATTTAGAATTTTAGATGTGACGAAATTCTAAATTGTAGTATATGTTACGAATTAATTATGTGATTTTATACACACCATGTATTTTATAGAATGTGTATGTAGCTAAATTGGTTATGGATTGCTCCAGAATATGTGTTAGGTTTCTTTAGAGGTTGATTGTTGAGTATCTCTATAATGCTTCCAATTATAGTCCGTGTATG
>BQNB010094277.1:0-18051 GCA_026074375.1 Tanacetum coccineum | reverse complement strand
TTTTAAGTCGCGTTTTTACGTTCCCGTTAACGTTTTTAGGTTCGATCTTTAATTGCTTTCATTTTTAGCTTGCTTTTATTTGTTTTGCATGTTATTTGTAGAATTAGAATCAAAATCAAAATTTTATTATTCAAACACGTGATCACGAACTTAAACTTGATTCTCAATTCGTACCTCGTCGGGAAATGACCCAGGAAGGTTTTGGATTTACTTTGGATAATAGTAATCTCTTAAAAACCTCTTGGAATACTTACTTACTCTCTCTCCTTTTATTTTATGTTTAGTTATATATATATATTACTTATATATTATATATACTAACAAATCAAATCACCTATCGCCCCTTTAGTACGTTCATTCACGTAGAATTCCCATAACCCGTTTTGGGTGTTTTTGTCAATTTCCTAATAGTTGTCGAATTTGAGTGCAAGCCAGTGAAAGAATTCAAGGTAGTTCGTTCCGTTGCCCAAATCGTCAAGTACCTTACTATTGCTGGAATGGGATAGGGAGTAATATTTATGACAGAACTTATTACACGTTTCATTCCAACCGATGGCTTTTCCCTCGATCTCATCGTTCCACCATTTTTCGGCATCTCCACTAAGTGATTTCGAGAAGACGTGTAATCGTAGTATATTTTTCTCCACATTAGGTATTTCAATCCATTCGGTTATTTCAAGCACTCTTGCAATGTGGTCGGTAACATCTTCTTCGTTCATGCCATTGAAGGTGTTGTCCTCCAATATTTTTAGAAATTCATCACCTATTTTAAATTATGTGATTTTTGGTGAGTTAGCATGCTCGTTTTCCCCCTCTTTATGTCATTAAAGCCTGCCATCGCCTAGAGTTGTATTCTACAATCACCACTTTCTCAGAAATGGAGGAAAATGTTAGTATGATGCTTAAACGAGGGAAAATTAAACTGTTGTTATATCAGATAACTTATACGCCGTATTCAATCGATCAGTAATACGCCGTATGAGTATGTTAAATAGCAGTACGCCGTATTGAGTTCACTGAATACGTCGTTTGTTTGGAAGAACAAATACGCCGTTTAGACAGTAAAATCAACATGCTGTCCTGGTAGAAAGTTAGATACGTCGAATCCAACTGGTGGATACGCCGTATCAAGTGATCAGTCAGAATAGAATACTATATAAAAGACAATTAAATGCAATAAATTAAAGCACACAATTAAACTAAACAATTAGCTGTTAGAAATCAGAATTAATAATTTTAGTCTAAACAAGTTAAAGGTTAGAAATACTAAAAAGAATAAAGATTAAACTAATCACTCCCCGGCAACGGCGCCAAAAACCTTTGATAGAAGACATAACCGCCTACAACTAATTCTTTTTAGTAATATCAATTATGGAATTTTAATACCTTTGATGTAGCATTTAATTATAATCTATCAATTATCAATACTCATTTTTGATGCTAAACAATAAAGTGTTATTCTTTATTAATACACGTAATTATTCCCTATTAATAATTTACCTATACTAAATATATTTAATTAGTATAGTTTGTTAATTATCAGGAATACTCCTGATAATTAAATGATGGTTTGATTAATTAGTGCAATGGCTGCTTATCTCGAGGCGGCATATCATTCTTAAGACTTAGGCGGTACTTCTTTTTAAGACCTAGACACGAACAATCCTGTCACGATTAACGTAATAGAAAACTGTAGTAACCATGTAAATTTGATTAAATGATGTTTGAATAATTAGTGCAATGGCTGCTTATCTTGAGGCGGCAATCATTCTAAGACTTAGGCGGTACTTCCTTCTTAAACCATAAGACACGAACACCTGTCATGATAACGCATCCGCATAAAGCATCTTATAGTTTAATTATAATCTACCATAGGGAATTAAAGTAGTGGTGATCCTGTTAATACCCTAGCCCATCGGGTATTTACCCACTTATTGCTTGATGTTGTTTTATATGCCGTAGTCCACCACCAAAATAATACTCATTAATAATGAACAATACTGTTGACCAAGTATCGGTGTCTCCTACCGGTCAACTAAGCTCATAATCAAAGAGTAATGATAAGGTGTCATTTGTGATCCTATTGGTCTGCATACAAAACACAACATGGAGAGTTATCCCGGCATCTAGGTTACTGGTTAGGTCTCCCTAGACCTAGTTGAATGACAGGTCGCGTGCACAAGCACATAAACAAGTATGAAGCGATAAACATAATTAAACAACAACGATAAATTAAGCAAAGCCGAAATAAATTAAACAAAACATTATAATATTCATAAACATGGCTAATACCTGAGGGTATTAGCCCACAATCATTGTCATTATTACAAACGTGATCAAACAATTAAAAATCGAATGGTTAAGAAAGTAAGAATTACATGATGTCTTCTATGGAATTAGGAGTAGTGCTCGACCTTGGCTGCTCTCCTTGGCTTGAGAAATTCGAATTTAGTTCTATACTATACAGAGAATGCGATATTGCACAAAAAAAAACTTGTTTTTGAATCTTGTATTTATAGTGTCTGAAATACGCCTGGATACGCCGTACGGAGATAAGTGGATATGGCATATAGGGGTTAATTTCCTTGGAGTACGCGATAAGATCAAATCAATTAAGATAATTAAAATCAATCATATTAAATGCATATATTTGACTGATGAACAGCTGTGCATACGGCGTATTGGTTGTAGTGGATACGCCAGATTTGGAATTGATCATTACGCGTTTCTTGTGCTGAGCCGGCGCTGATATGCCGTATCTTTATTGCTGGATACGGCATATAGGTGTAGAAAATAGTATTCTTTAAATGTCTTAGTTTAAGCTCTAAAATTGCACCTTTTTGCTTCTTCTTTACAAGTGACTCCATAATTACTGCAATAATAAACTTTAAGCAATTAAGTACCAATATCTTGCAAAAATTATATAAAAGTGGGTAAAATACGTGGGATAAATGATAGTAAAGTATGACATTATTTGATGATATCAAATATCCCCTCACTTGACTCCTACTTGTCTTCAAGTAGACTTTAGAAAGATTTTGAAAATGTATCCCAACCGAGGTTAAGGATTTTTCCGTTAAGCATTTCTTTCATGTTCAGATCACCTGTACAAAACCAAGCTCCTCATGAAATATGGAAATGAAATCACTCAGATCACTCAACTAATCTAGGGTGTATCATTTTAGTGGTACGCACATTTGCTCAGTCATGATTTGCTTCGTATCATAGGCTTGGCAAGGATACATATCTCCACCTCTAAAGCTAAGGAGTAACAAGTCAAAAGGTAATTTAGGCATTTATTCAAAGGCTCGGGTTTAATCATTCTTATAAGGATAAAGAATGATATAAGGTTAGGAGCTTTTGACTTTCACCAAAGGTCGTCGTCAAACAAGGCAACTGAGACATGAATACATGACCGTAACAACGGAATAGACATCCACGCTCGTACACATCCTTATTCGAGTAGATCCTAAGGTTAGTAATCAGGAAAGGGAAGTAAAATGGTTGTTAAATAAAATAAACAAACAAATAGATTAAATCCAACAAATAAGGTACGGTTGCTAGTAACTTTCCCCGACTGTTCCATGACAAAGAGTCGAACTTATAAACAAACGTCTCGATCATAGATGACAATGACAACCTAAGTTGGCGTTCCCATAACGGTTAACTTCCCTTACATCCTGAACTTTACATACCTTTACAAAATAAGTGGTGATATCGGCCACTTTTTACAATACTTTACATCGTTGATTTTTGTGCGTATCAATGAATAATCGATCCTTTCAAATAATTTCATCGGTGTAAGCTCTATGAACGGACTATCTTTTTCATCATTCACACACACACACACACACACACACACACACACACACACACACACATATATATATATATATATATATAATATTAAAACAATACATCATAAATCTCGGCGTAATTTCACCGTCTTCATAATCATCATTTTTCCGGCTAATTTTCACTTAAACTTTTCTTCTTTTGGACATAATACATAATTGGGAAAGTAGCAAAAACACACGAGCTACAAACGTTCCCATTACATTGTGCAATTTTCTCGACCATTACATAGATAGAGAAATTTTCACTTTGACGCAGGAACTACAAAACTTTACACGAAAGCAACTAGCAACATTGATTAAATAGGCTTTAATCTACACGGTAGGCTAAGGTGTAAAGGTGAAACGAAACAATTTTTAATAGGTGTTGGAAAAAGAAAGGAATGGCTCAGCAGGTTGTTCTAGGGGTATCTTTACTCTAAAAATGAGAGTAAGCAAAAGAGTTACACGGGGGTTAACTAACCAGTGTAGTTAGTTAATATTACGACATGTAGGCTTTTTGGTTTAATCCTAGAAATTTACCAGTCAAGCATGTTACTCTATCTAAATCTATAGTACTCATCATTAAGGTCTCGAGTGATATACCAGGCTGGGTTCTAAAGTCCACTACATCACCAACACACTCATATTTTTGTGGAATTTTAGTAAGTAATTGGAAACGGATAGGCTTAATTCTCAGAAATAGACATTAAGGGTTATAGTGCGCTAGGTAATTTAACTTGTGATTTTTCACAAAAAGTTATGCTAATTTTTTTTAAAAAAATTTGATCCATTTTTAGGCATGTTAGCATTTTATTTGTGAAAATGAGGACAAGTATGTTCTAATTCTCCATCCCCCCACTTAAATTATACAACGTCCTCGTTGTATAGACAAATAGTTAAATAATATGGGAAAAGGATTAGAATGAGGAAACTTACTTTATAGTTTGCTCCGGATGCTTTTTCATTTTGAGTGTTTGAGCAAGAAGAGTGTTGACGAAGGCTTCCGAATGCCCAAGAGCGGTCAACACGAGGTATTTTCAGACTATACATTAAAGTCGGTTTCATTTACAGCAAGGTCCTACAGAAAAGTTCGAAGACGTTTGTGCAATTCATGCTTTTGCTAACCTATAATACAAGCAAACAATTAAACACACAACTGTACAGGTTACAATACGCCGTATCCCAAACCCTAGGATACGCCGTATGTAAACCTGTGAAAACAATTAAATACTATAATATAAATACTGAAATTAAAAACTGATAATTGTCCAGACATGCATACGCCGTATCCAGAGGGGTTCGATACGCCGTATGTATGTCTGGGCAGACAGACTTAATATAAAATTAAAATTTAAACAATTTAAATGCGACAAACAATTAAAAACATAACCGGGTTTTCTCCCGGAGAGCATTTTTGTTTCAGCCGGTCTTTAAGTTTGACCTTTTCTTTACTCATTTTTACTTTATTCGAGATACCTCCCATCCGCGATCTTTTCTGCTGAAGAGTTCGTGGTAGATGCAAGACAGTTGTCCGGAGTTCTTTTAACAACATAAATTTTGCTTAGACTAACATAACGAATTCTTCGTCATTCCCAATCGAATGACGTACTACTGTGAATTCTTCGGTTCTGCATAGCTCGTCCGGGTTGCCGATGTCGCGGGGAGCAAGAATTAGGATCGGAGTATATTCCCTATCAATAATTTAGTAGATGTCTTTTGCATCTTATGTGTCTAGATAGGGTTTATAAAACGTATCCGAACATTCCTCTTTGTAACTTTTGTTGCGTGGTTCATCGTCGAGGTCGCCTATCGCCCCTTTAGTACGTTCATTCACGTAGAATTCCCATAACCCATTTTAGGTGTTTTTGTCAATTTCCCAATAGTTGTCGAATTTGAGTGCAAGCCAGTGAAAGAATTCAAGGTAGTTCGTGTCGTTGCCCAAATCGTCAGGTACCTTACTATTGCTGGAATGGGATAGGGAGTAATATTTACGACATAATTTATTACATGTTTCATTCCAACCGATGGCTTTTCCCTCGATCTCATCCTTCTACTATTTTTCGGCATCTCCACTAAGTGATTTCGAGAAGACGTGTAATCGTAGTATATTTTTCTCCACATTAGGTATTTTAATCCATTCGGTTATTTCAAGAACTCTTGCAATGTGGTTGGTAACATCTTCTCTGTTCATGCCATTGAAGGTGTTGTCCTGCAATATTTTCATAAATTCATCACCGATTTTAAATTGTGTGATTTTCGGTGAGTTAGCATGCTCGTTTTTCCCCCTCTTTATGTCATCAAAGCCTGCCATCGCCTAGAGTTGTATTATGCAATCACCACTTTTGCAGAAATGGAGGAAAATGTTAGTATGATGCTTAAACGGGGGAAAATTAAACTGTTGTTATATCAGATAACTTATACGCCGTATTCAATCGATCAGTAATACGCCGTATGAGTCTGTTTAATAGCAGTACGCCGTATTGAGTTCACTGAACACGCCGTACGTTTGGAAGAACAAATATGACGTTTAGACAGTAAAATCAACACGCTGTCTTGAGTAGAAAGTTAGATACGCCGTATCCAAATGGTGGATACGCCGTATCAAGTGATCAGTCAAAATAGAATACTATATAAAACACAATTTAATGCAATAAATTAAAGCACACAATTAAACTAAACAATTAGCTGTTAGAAATCAGAATTAATAATTTTAGACTAAACAAGTTAAAGGTTAGAAATACTAAAAAGAATAAAGATTAAACTAATCACTCCTCGGCAACGGCGCCAAAAACCTTTGATAGAAGACATAACCGCCTACAACTAATTCTTTTTAGAAATATCAATTATGAAATTATAATACTTTTGATGTAGCATTTAATTATAATCTATTAATTAGCAATACTCGTTTTTGATGCTAAAGAATAAAGTGTTATTCTTTATTAATACTCGTAATTATTCTCTATTAATAATTTACCTATACTAATTATGTTTAGTATAGTTTGATAATTATCAGGAATACTCCTGATAATTAAATGCTGGCTTGATTAATTAGTGCAATGGCTACTTATCTCGAGGCGGTATATCATTCTAAAGACTTGCGGTACTTCTTCCTAAGACCTAGACACGAACAATCCTGTCACGATTAACGCATCCGCATAAAGCATCCTTTAGTTTAATTATAATCTACCATAAGGAATTAAAGCAATGGTGATCCTGTTAATACCCTAGCCCATCGGGACTTTACCCACTTATTGCTTGATGTTGTTTTATACACCGGTAGTCCACCACCAAATTCAATACCATTTAATAAATGAACAATACTGGTTAAACAATTATCGGGTCACCTGCCGGTCAACTAAGTTCATAATTAAAGAGTAATGATAAGGTGTCATTTGTGATCCTATTGGTTTAGGCATATAGAACACAACATGGAGAGCTATCCCGGCATCTAGGTTACTGGTTAGGTCTCCCTAGACCCAGTTGAATGATAGGTCGCATGTACAAGCACATAAACAAGTATAAGGCGATAAACATAATTAAACAACAACGATAAATTAAGCAAAGCCGCATTAAAACAAACCAAACATTATAGTCTTTATTAACATGGCTAATATCCGAGGGTATTAGCCCACAGTCATTGTCATTATTACAAACGTGATCAAACAATTAAAAATCAATTGATTAAGAAAGTAAGAATTACACGATGTCTTCTATGGAATTAGGAGTAGTGCTCGACCTTGGCTGCTCTTCTTGGCTTGAGAAATTCGACTTTAGTTGTATACTATATAGAGATTGTGATATTGTACACTAAAACTCATTTTTAAGTCTTGTATTTATAGTGTCTGAAATACGCCTGGATATGTCGTATGAGGTCAAGTGGATACGACGTATAGGGGTTAATTTCCTTAGAGTTCGTGATAAGATCATATCAATTAAGATAATTACCATCAATCATATTAAATTTGTATCTTTGACTGATGAACAGCTGTGCATACGGCGTATTGGTTGCAGTGGATACGCCGGATCAGGAATTGATCATTACGCGTTTCTTATGCTGAGTTGGCGCTGATACGCCGTATCTTCATTGCTGGATACGGCGTATATATGCAAAAAATAGTATTCTTCAAATGTCTTCGTTTAAGCTTTAGATTTGCGCCTTTTTGCTTCTTCTTCACAAGTGACTCCATAATTACTGCAATAATAAACTTTAAGCAATTAAGTACCAATATCTTGCAGTACTTACATAAAAGTGGGTAAAATACATGGGATAAATGATAGTAAAGTATGACATTATTTGATGATATAAAATATCCCCCCACTTGAATCTTACTTCTCCTTAAGTAGACTTTAGAAAGATTTTGAAAATGTACCCCAACTGAGTTTAAGGATTTTTTTGTTAAGCATTTCTTTCATGTTCAGATCACCTGTACAAAACCAAGCTCCTCACAAAATATAGAAATAAAATCACTCAGATCACTCAACTAATCTAGGGTGTATCATTTTAGTGGTACACTCATTTGCTCAGTTGTGATTAGCTTCGTATCATAGGCTTGGCAAGGATACACATCTCCACCTCTAAAGCTAAGGAGTAACAAGTCAAAAGGTAAATTAGGTATTTATTAGAAGGTTCGTGTTTTTATTCATTCTTATTAAGATAAAGAATGATATAGGGTGTGGAGCTTCTGACTTTCACCAAAGATCGTCATCAAATAAGGCAGCTGAGACATGAATACACGGCCGTAATGACGGAATAGACATCCACGCTCGTACACATCCTCATTCAAGTAGATCTTAAGGTTAGTTATCAGGAAAGTGAAGTAAAATTGTTGTTAAATAAAATAAACAAACAAATAGATTAAAGCCAACAAATAAGGTGCGGTTGCTAGTAACTTTCCCCGACCGTTCCATGACAAAGACTCAAACTTATAAACAAACGTCTCGATCATAGATGACAATGACAACCTAAGTTGGCGTTCCCATAACGGTTAACTTCCCTTACATCCCGAACTTTACATACTTTTACAAAATAAGTGGTGATATCGGCCACTTTTTACAATAGTTTACATCGTTGATTTTTGTGCGTATCAACGAATAATCGACCCTTTTAAATAATTTCATCGGTGTAAGCTCTATGAACAGACTATCTTCTTCATCATTTTTTCTTCAACAATACATCCTAAATCTTGACGTAATTTTACCGTCTTCATAATCATCATTTGTCTGGCCAATTTTCTCTTGAACTTTTCTTCTTTCGGACTTAATACATAATTTTGAAAGTAGCAAAAACACACAAACTACAAACATTCCCATTGCATTGTGTAATTTTCCCGACCATTACATAGATAGAGAAATTTTTACTTTGACGCAGGAACTACAAAACTTTACACGAAAGCAACTAGCAACATTGATTAAATAGGCTTTAATATACATGGTAGGCTAAAGTGTAAAGGTGAAACGAAACAATTTTTAATTAGTGTAGGAAAAAGAAAGGAATAGCTCAGCAGGTTGTTCTAGGGGTATCTTTACTCTAAAAATGAGAGTAAGTAAAAGGGTTACACGGGGGTTAACTAAACAGTGTAGTTAGTTAATATTATGACATGTAGGCTTTTGGTTTAATCCTATAAATTTACCAGTCAAGCATGTTACTCCATCTAAATCCATAGTACGCATCATTGAGGTCTCGAGTGATATACCAAGCTAAGTTCTAAAGTCCACTACATCACAAACACACTCATATTTTTGTGGAATTTTAGTAAGCAATTGGAAATGGATAGGCTTAATTCTCACAAATAGACATTAAGGGTTATAGTGCGCTAGGTAATGTAACTAGTGATTTTTCACAAAAAGTTATGCTAATTTTTTTTTAAATTTGATTTATTTTTAGGCATGTTAGCATTTTATTTGTGAAAATGAGGACAAGTACGTTCTAATTCTCCATCCCCCACTTAAATTATACAACGTCCTTGTTGTATAGACAAACAGTTAAATAATATGGGAAAAGAATTAGAACGAGGAATTTTCAGACTACACATTAAAGTCGATTTCGTTTACAGCAAGGTCCTGCAGAAAAGTTAGAAGACGTTCGTGCAACTCATGCTTTCACTAACCTACATTACAAGTAAACAATTAAACACACAACTGTACAGGTTACAATACGCCGTATCCTAAGCCCTAGGATACGCTGTATGTAAACCTATAAAAACAATAAAATACTGAAATTAAAAACTTATAATTGTCCAGACATGCATATGCCATATCCAGAGGGGTTCTATACCCCGTATGTATGTCTGGGCAGACAAACTCAATATAAAATTAAAATTCAAACAATTTAAATGCAACAAACAATTAAAAACATAACCGGGTTGTCTCTCGGGGAGCACTTTTGTTTTAGCCGGTCTTTAAGTTCGACCTTTTCCTTCCTTACGGCGCATTCATCCATAAAGACCCTCTTGATTATGCTAGAGGCAGGATTAACGCTTTTAAAAACCAGTTTTTCTTCCCCGACCCTTAAAGTAACTTTTCTTTTATAGACGTCGATCTTGACATGGGCAGTGGACAGGAATGGTCGCCCGAGGATCAAAGGAACATCATTATCATCGGGTATGTCCAAGATGACAAAGTCAATAGGGAAAACAAATTTGCCAATCCTAACTAGCACATTAGTGGCAATGCCTTTTGTTTGCTTTATGGTTCTATCAGCTAATTCAATGGTCATCCTAGTGTGAGACAAATCACCTAGACCAAGGTTGGTATAGGTAGAGAAAGGCATAACACTCACACTAGCTCCTAGGTTAACAAGGGCTTTATCAAAACAAATGTTATAAGGTAAGGTAAAGCTCCCTGGATCTTTTTCTTTCTGAGGTAGTATGTCATCATAGGCATCTAGAATATTTGCTCCATGTGCCTCCTCATCACAGCAGTAGTTCTGTAGTCGCCTTGGGAAGGGGACTCTTTCGGGAAACATGAATCTATGTTGTGATCCTGATACGGCATATGGACCATGTTCCATATGACGTATCTTAAATAAATCAGCTATAGCAGTTGAGATTAATTTCACTTGGTCTCTCGGATTTGTTTCTGTGGAGCCAGGTAGACTTCTGAACCCCCTTTCTTTTAATATTTTACTCATTTGTCCGATTTGTAGTTCCAAGGTTTTAATTGATGCTCCTTGATTTCGTATTGCTGCATCGGTAGAAGCTCGGATTTCTTTGATGATGTTTGAGTTCTCTTCTTGCCTCTTAGCTGATTTGGCCATGAATTTGGCCAGTGATTCTTCCATAGTTTCTCTTCGAGTAGGGTACGAAGAATTTTTGTTATTGCGTTGGTAGAATCCTGGTCCTGCTGCTCTATATTATCCTCCAGGTTGATAGGGTGCACCAAACTGTATGTAGTAGGCTTTTTCTAGAGTTTTTCCTTTTTCTTTCTGTGGACAATCCTTTGTATAGTGTGGTCCCATGCATAGTTTACATCCAACCTGATCAGCGTATACTTTCTCATTAACCTTCTTTATTTCCCGTCTGAGATTGTTGAGTTGGGCTTGGATAGCAGCAAGCCCGTCAGAAGTTTTAGTACTTCTGGTTCTTGAAGATGTTCCATTGTGCCATTTCTGGGATTATTCAGCCATTTCTTAGATGGCTATTTTAGCAGTTCTTTAAATCTTTCCAATGCACGAAAAAGGCTTTCATCGGGTTCCTGCTGGAAGTTGTTGATTTCCTCTATTTTCTTTGTAGTACGGCCAGGTGGACAGTATTTATTTAGAAACTTAGTTTAATCTACCATAGGTTTTTGATGTTTGCAATAATTATATAAAAGTGGGTAAAATACATGGGATAAATGATAGTAAAGTATGACGTTATTTGATGATATCAAATATCCCCCTAGTTGAATCCTACTTGTCCTCAAGTAGACTTTAGAAAGATTTTGAAAATGTATCCCAACCGAGGTTAAGGATTTTTTCGTTAAGCATTTCTTTCATGTTCAGATCATCTGTACAAAACCAAGCTCCTCACGAAATATGGAAATGAAATCACTCAAATCACTCAACTAATATAGGGTGTATCATTTTAGTGGTACGCTCATTTGCTCAGCCGTGATTAGCTTTGTATCATAGACTTGGCAAGGATACACATCTCCACCTCTAAAGCTAAGGAGTAACAAGTCAAAAACTAAATTGGGCTTTTATTCAAAGGCTCAGGTTTAATCATTCTTATAAGGATAAAGAATGATATAGGGTGTGGAGATTTTGACTTTCACCAAAGGTTGTCGTTAAACAAGGCAGCTGAGACATGAATACATGGCCGTAACAACGGAATAGACATCCACGCTCGTACACATCCTCATTCGAGTAGATCCCAAGGTTAGTAATCAAGAAAGGGAAGCAAAATGGTTGTTAAATAAAATAAACAAACAAATAGATTAAAGCCAACAAATAAGGTGCGGTTGCTAGTAACTTTCCTCGACCGTTCCATAACAAAGACTCGAACTTATAAACAAACGTCTCGATCATAGATGACAATGACAACCCAAGTTGGCGTTCCCATAACGGTCAACTTCCCTTACATCCCGAACTTTACATACTTTTACAAAATAAGTGGTGACATCAGCCACTTTCTACAATACTTTACATCGTTGATTTTTATGTGTATCAACGAATAATCGATCCTTTCAAATAATTTCATCGGTGTAAGCTCTATGAACCGACTATCTTTTTCATCATTCGGTTTTTTTTCAACAATACATCATAAATATCGGCGTAATTTCACCATCTTCATAATCATCATTTGTCCAGCTAATTTTCTCTTGAACTTTTCTTCTTTTGGAAATAATACATAATTGTAAAAGTATCAAAAACACACGAGCTACAAACATTCCAATTGCATTGTGCAATTTTCCCGACCATTACATAGATAGAGAAATTTTCACTTTGACGCAGGAACTACAAAACTTTACACGAAAGCAACTAGCAACATTTGATCAAATAGGCTTTAATCTAGACGGTAAGCTAAGGTGTAAAGGTGAAATGAAACAAAATTTAATTGGTGTAGGAAAAAGAAAGGAATGGCTTAGCAGGCTGTTCTAGGGGTATCTTTACTCTAAAAATGAGAGTAAGCAAAAGGGTTACACGGGGGTTAACTAACCAGTGTAGTTAGTTAATATTACGACATGTAGGCTTTTTGGTTTATTCCTAGAAATTTACCAGTCAAGCATGTTACTCCATCTAAATCCATAGTACTCATCATTGAGGTCTCGAGTGATATACCAAGCCAAGTTCGAAAGTCCACTACATCACCGGCATACTCATATTTTTGTGGAATATTAGTAAGCAATTGGAAACGGATAGGCTTAATTCTCACAAATAGACATTAAGGGTTATAGTGCGCTAGGTAATGTAACTAGTGATTTTTCACAAAAAGTTATGCTAATTTTTTTTAATTTGATCCATTTTAAGGCATGTTAGCATTTTATTTATGAAAATAAGGACAAATACGTTCTAATTCTCCACCCCCCACTTGAATTATACAACGTCCTCATTGTATAGACAAATAGTTAAATAATATGGGAAAAGAATTAGAACAAGGAAATTACCTAATAGTTTGCTCCGGATGGTTTTCCATTTTGAGTGTCTGAGTAAGAAGAGTGTTGACGAGGGCTTCAGAATGCCCAAGAGAGGTCAACACGAGGTATTTTTAGACTATACATTAAAGTCGGTTTCATTTATAGCAAGGTCCTACAGAAAAGTTAGAAGACGTTCGTGCAATTCATGCTTTCGCTAACCTACAATACAAGCAAACAAGTAAACACACAACTGTACAGGTTACAATACGCCGTATCCCAAACCCTATGATATGTCGTATGTAAACCTGTGAAAACAATTAAATACTGGAATTTAAATAATGAAATTAAAAACTGATAATTGTCCAGACATGTATACGCCGTATCCAAAAGGGTTTGATACGCCGTATGTATGTCTGGGCAGACATACTCAATATAAAATTAAAATTCAAACAATTTAAATACGACAAACAATTAGAAACATAACCGGGTTGTCTCCCGGGGAGCACTTTTGTTTCAGCTGGTCTTTAAGTTCGACCTTTTCCATACTCATTTTTAATTTATCCGAGTCACCTCCTATCTACGATCTTTTCTGCTGAAGAGTTCGTGGTAGATGCAAGACATGCTGCCAAGAGTTCTTTCAACAACACAAATTTTTCTTGGACTAACAGTAATGAATTCTTCGTCATTCCCAATCGAATGACGTACTACTGTGAATTCTTCGGTTCTGCATAGCTCGTCCGGGTTGTCTATATCGCGGGGAGCGAGAATTGGTATTGGAGTATATTCCCTATAAATAATTTCATAGATGTCTTTCGCATCTTGTGTGTCTAAATAGGGTATATAAAACGTATCCGAACATTCCTCTTTGTAACTTTCATTACGTGGTTCATCGTCGAGGTCGCCTATCTCCCCTTTAGTACGTTCATTTATGTAGAATTCCCATAACCCGTTTTGGGTGTTTTTGTCAATTTCCTAATAGTTGTCGAATTTGAGTGCAAGCCAGTGAAAGAATTCAAGATAGTCCGTGTCGTTGTCCAAATCGTCAGGTACCTTACTATTGCTGGAATGGGATAGGGAGTAATATTGAAGATAGAACTTATTACACGTTTGGCTTTTCCCTCGATCGCATCGTTTCACCATTTTTTGGCATCTCTACTAAGTGATTTCGAGAAGACGTGTAATCGTAGTATATTTTTCTCCATATTAGGTATTTAAATCCATTCGGTTATTTCAAGCACTCTTGCAATGTGGTCGGTAACATCTTCTCCATTCATGCCATTGAAGGTGTTGTCCTGCAATATTTTCAGAAATTCATCACCGATTTTAAATTTTGTGATTTTCAGTGAGTTTGCATGCTCGTTTTCCCCCTCTTTATGTCATCAAAGCCTGCCATCCCCTAGAGTTGTATTCTACAATCACCACTTTCTCAAAAATGGAGGAAAATGTTAGTATGGGGGAAAATTAAACTGTTGTAATACACTGTATTCTATCGATCAGTAATACGCCGTATGAGTATGTTGAATAGCAGTACGCCGTATTGAGTTCACTGAATACGTCGTATGTTTGGAAGAACAAATACGCCGTTTAGACAGTAAAAACAACACGCTGTCCTGAGTAGAAAGTTAGATACGCCATATCCAACTGGTGGATACGCCATATCAAGTGATCAGTCAGAACATAATACTATATAAAACACAATTAAATGCAATAAGTTAAAGCACATAATTAAACTAAACAATTAGCTATTAGAAATCAGAATTAATAATTTTACACTAAGCAAGTTAAAGGTTAGAAATACTAAAAAGAATAAAGATTAAACTAATCACTCCCCGATAACGGCGCCAAAAAAACTTGATGTGCTTAAGCCAATGAGAAATTACTAAAATTATCAGACCTATGGCGGAAACGAGTATGGTGATAAAACATAATTTATTTTATCGCTTGTTCTTATTATTATCAAGATTAATAAATTAGATATTACATTTCGAGTCGAGAACACTGAACAGAAGAAGGGACCTCAAGGAAAGGCTTGGACCTAGGCACGCTCGCAGCATGTCCGGAAGTCTTGAATCAAGGCGCAGTCGTTCTAGGTCACCAAGGGAGAAGGGCCCGGAAAGGAAAACAGTGTTTAAAAGATTAGAGAAGGGTGTATTCCGCAGGCTAGGAGATAAGGAAAAGAGTGTTTCCGCACACTCAAGAGGTTCAAGGCAACGGTCATACCACATAGATACTGAAAGCTGCTACCAGAGTTCTCGCTCCAAAGAAACAAAGTTTGCCTCCGAGAAACATCATAACAAAAGAGCATCCTCACGAAGAACGGAAGCACTATCTGAAAGTGAAGGTAGTGCATGAGGACATTGGAAGTCAAAACCAAAGAAGAAAAAGTCAAGCATTGAGGATGACATGTCCTAACCATGGGTATGTGAAGAAACATATCCTTTCACCCCTCGGATCCGTTACTTTGACTTTCCAAAAACCCGAATGCCTAGTCATATCAAAACATACGACGGAAGTGAAGATCCAGAAGATCATTTAAAAATCTTCCAGGTGGCCGCTAAGACGAAACGCTGGGCAATGCCAACGTGGTGCCATATGTTCAATTCCACGCTCACTAGAAATGCCAAAGTATGGTTTGATGACCTTCCACATGAGTCCATTGATAGTTATGATGATTTAAGAAAAGCATTCCTAGAGAACTACCTCCAGCAGAAAAAATACATCAAAGAACCGGTTGAAATTCACAACATCAAACAGAGAGATGGGGAGTCCACGGAAGAGAATTCGTATTTTGCGAATGGTACAGAGTCGAATGATTGGGATGCGGAGGAGACTCACGCGAATGCATGATAAATCTTCGGATTTATGCACAAAAGAATTACAATCCCGAGCTGATCAAACCGATATACCGAAAAAATCCCCTAATTCAGTAGAGGACAATGATGAGGGTACTCCACTGCTTCCTCAGAGGAGAGGTTTGCGTGCTTTTCTAATCGTGAAGAAGAAGTTACTTGAAGATTTCTTACTATTTTATATATTTATATAGTATATTTTATTTATATACTATATATATATATATATATATATATATATATATATATTATAAATATAAATATATAATAAGTAGTCCCAAAATATCAATGATAGTAAGATAAGTATTCCAAGAGGGCTTTTAAAAGGATAATTACTTTTACCCAAAGTAAAATCCCTAAAAACCTTCCCGGGTCGTGTCCCGACGAGGTGCGAATTTGAAAATCGAGGTAACGTTTGTGGAACAATGCTTGAATATCACAAATTGGATTTGGTTATCTATTTCTACTAATAATATGCTAAAACAAGTAAAGGCACGCTAAAAACGAAAGCAAATAAAGGTTTAAACCTAAAAACGATAACGGGAATCAAAACCCGTTCTTTAAAAAACTAAATTCTAAAATTTTAACCCTACAAATGAAAATTTAATTTTTATAAATCCTAAATGATAAAAGAAAATTTTAAAAAAAAGAATTATATTTTTTTGACTTTTATATTATTTATTATGAATTAAAAACGGATTTAATCTAAAAAATTAATAAAAAATACTGAACTAATTTGGAAAATTCTGAAAATTTTGTGAAAAGTACTTTGCACTAAGCTAAATCTAAGAAAAATAAGCTGGGTTCAACAGCTTATTGAAATAAGCTCGAAATAAGCAGAAAAGGGATTATAGCTTAAAAGGCTAAAATGTGTATAAAAGAAAAGTAAAGTGGAGTTATAACGCAAAAGACCCAAGGGCAGGATGGTTGTGTGTGGTGGTGTTAAAATCAGGTTGAGGGTGGTAGAGGTCCAGGGTTCGAGCCTTGCTCACCTTGGGCTTCCCACTTTCCCTGGTTTTTATTTTTGCAAACCTTTTTTTTATGAAAAAGCTTAAGGACCTAAAAATAAGCAACTTTTGTAAAATGACTTTTTATAAAAACCTAGAATAAGCTGGAAATAAGCTCTTAAAAGTGACAGTACTTGGTTTTTTTTACTAAGGGTTAAAAGGCTAACTGTTAAGCATTTTTAGACTTAAAAAGCTAATGAAAAAGCAAATAAGCTAACAACAGGCAATAAGCTATACCTAATGAGTACTATGGAACAAAAATAAGCAAATAAGATGAGCTAAACTAAGCTTAAAATGACAGAATTACCTAAAGGCTTTTAACTTAAATTTCTAAACTAAAAGTGCTAATAAGCTTAAATAAGCTCTAACCTAAACTAAATAAGCTAACAATGACTAATCCTAACCTAATAAGCTCAAATATACTCAGAATAAGCAATCCTAGAAGGCCATAAGCACAGAACATCAAATGGGCTTATTTCTCAAAACCAGTAACCAAACAGCCCAAAAGGCACTTTTCTAGCTTAATTTTAAGCTAGAAAATGGATCCTTATGGCTTAATGACTTATATGCAGAGCAAGATTATCCTAAAAGCTACAATAATCAGCAAAGAAAAATGAGCTTGAAAATCAAATAAGTTGTTTAAAAGGCTTATGAAAAAGCTGTTTTACTTAGTTTGTGCTGAGTATTTCAAATTTTTGAAAAGATAAAATGGCTTATGGCAGGCCTAAATTTAAGCTAGAAAAAGAGTTTTAAAAGCTAAAATAAGCTCAAACAAATCTACTCTATACTACAAACTAACTATGC
>BQNB010094276.1:9417-24047 GCA_026074375.1 Tanacetum coccineum | reverse complement strand
AAATGCCATTTTTACATCCATTCGGTGAACTTCCAAATTTCTTTATGCGGTAATAGCAAGTATCATTTTAATTGAGGTTATTCACGTAACTTGCGAATAAGTATCAAAGTAATCTAGACCTTCACGTTGCCTAAATCTTTTGATTACCAGTCTTGCTTTGTACTTGTCAATGGTGCCATCGAATTTCATCTTCTTCTTGAAGATCCATTTATAGTCTGGAGGTAAATCCACGAGCTCCCAAGTATGATTTTGTAAAATAGAATCTATTTCACTTTTAATGGCTTCTTTCCATCGAAGCCCTTCCGAGGAATTTACCGCTTCTCGATAAGAAGTGGGTTCATTTTCTACCATAAAAGAAACAAAATCGGGTCCAAACAATTTCTCGGTTCTTGCCCTTTTGCTTCTTCTCGGTTCAACCTCTTCTTCCTCGGGATGATCTTGTCTCTCATCTTAGAGATCATTATCATCTCGTTGTCTCTTATCTTTGATAACTTCATTATCTATGCTAGATGAGCTTCCAGTTTCCTTCATTAAACATGGAAATATATTTTCAAAGAAGGAAGCATTCATTAATTCCATTACTATATTCTTTTGTATATTTGGATTTTTTGAGTCATGTACAATGAAGTGATAAGCACTTCTATTCTTATCATATCCAATGAATATACAATCCACAGTTTTAGGTCTAATCTGTTGGGCCTTGGGTGTCGGCACAACTACCTTGGCTAGACACACCCACACTCGTAAGTACTGATATGATGGTTTTCTTCCCATCCACAATTCATATGGGGTCTCTTCTTTTTCCTTACGAGGTATCTTATTTAAAAGATAAGTAGCCGTTAGAATGGATTCCCCCTACATGTCCTGGCTTAAACCAGAACTTATCAAAATGGAATTAACCATTTCTTTCAAGGTACGGTTCTTCCTTTCGGCAATACCATTTTGCTGAGGTAAATAGGGAGTAGTGAACGTATTCACCTCCTCTACCACTTCAAACAACCTTCATTTTCTTACTAAGTCGATTCTCAACTTCGTTTTTGTATAGAGCAAACTTGTCTATAACTTCATCTTTACTTTTCAATAAGTAAACGTAGCAATACTTTGTACAATCATCAATAAACGTGATAAAGTACTTATTGCCACCTTTTGTGGGTAGTGATTTCAAATCACATATGTCTGTGTGTATCAGATCAAGTGGTTCGGTTTTTCGTTCAACCGATTTGAAAGATGATCTTGTAAGTTTGGCTTCAACACAAGTTTCACACTTATATTTTGAATCAATATAAAAATTTGGTATACTATTAAATTTAATCAAATGACGCATCGAATTAAAAATTAACATGTCCAAGACGACCATGCCACACATTAGAAGACTCAATCAAGTAAGCTGATGAATTCAGTTTATTGATATCATTCATAAAAACCATTACATCGAACTTAAACATACCATTCAAGGCATATCCCTTACCAACATACATTTGATTCTTAGAAAGAACAAACTTATCAGACTCAAAAACAAGATGAAAACCAAACTTGTTCAACAGCTAACCGAACACAAGATTCTTGCAAATCTCCAGAACATACAAGACATTAGTCAACTTGAGCTCTTTCTCAGATGTCATCTTCAAAATGACATCTCCTTCGCCTTTGATATCAAAAGTTGCAGAGTTGCCCATGTACAACTTCTGTCCATTGTCAACCGATCTGAAAGAGTGAAACATACTCTTATCAGCACACACATGACGGGTTGCCTCAGTATCAACCCACCAACCACTATTGTTAAAACCTACTAGGTTAGGTTCAGAGATCATTGCAATGATGCCAGACACCATAGCAATCATGTCCATATTATCATTCACCATATTTGCTTGGCGTGGAGTCACCCACTTTGGCACCTTGCAATTAGCAGCACGATGACTTGGCTGGTCACAATTGTAGCAAGTCCCTTGGAACTTGATGATAGATAAAAGTATATTGATGGTCAATTAAGACAGGTTATTGTTGACAGAAATGCAAAGGTTGCGGATTTTGAAAAATAGATACACCCATTAAAAATACAACTCAATGCAACTATTGAAAGTCATAAGAATTTATCAACAACAGTTGAATGTTTGAAAAAGGAGTCTAAGCAAAAGAAAGATAAATATATTTATGAAGTAATTGATTTAAAAAAGAAAAACAAAGCTTTAGACAATGTGGTTTACAAAATGGGTCAGTCAATACAAACGATGCATATGTTAACAAAACCCCAAGCTTTTTATGATGAAAGTCACAAAACATCACTTGGTTATGAAAATCCTTTTTATCTCTCTCAAGCTTGAAGGAAAGTACCTGCTTTATATGATGGCCATACTATTGTTAAGAAACATGATGCTTTGTTTGTACCTGACACTAAGAAAACCTTCGATTTGGTTGAAGAGAGTAGGTTAAAAATGCTAGCAAAACAAAATGACCCAATCTTAAAAGACAAGAAAGTTAATTTTACCCATGTTAATTATGTGGCGTTAAATAAACTATCTGAGCATTTTGTTAAGCATATTCTGCCTTAGAAACAACTGTTTGCAGAACAGGCATTTTGGTTACCTATTTCACAACCCGTTTCTGAAAAACCACTAGTTCCATCTGAACCAGTTTTAAAGAAGGAAATTCCTCGTGAACTTCCACCAATCAGTTTGGTAAAAGATATTTGTCATAAAATAAAAGAGCATGTTAATAATTTTGATGAAACTATAACCTTTCATACCAAAATAACTGGCAATAGAATAGGATCTTGGGGGTTGAACATATAAAAGGGGCTTTTGAAAAAGATGTCAAACCTTTTGCTCAAACTTTGAAAGAATATTTTCATATGTTTGAACATGTTCTTTACAAAGAACTCAAAGACATGAAAGCTATTTTTAATCAAATAGAAACGGAGGTTGCTAAATGTTTCATAGATAAGAAGTATTTAGAGATTGAGAAAAAGTAATTAAGCCTTGATAATGATCGTCTCTTAGAGCATATTATCTGTCAAGATGTTGTAAATGTTGTATTGCATGCTGATGTTCATAATGTGTTATTTGCGAATAACAATTTTCTTAATAATGATAATCTTGCATTGGAATTATTGAAAATGGAAAATGATCGTTTAATGGAGCTTCTTATCTCTCAAGATCTTGTGCATACTGCTGTTAATTCTATAGCTGCCATTAATGATTATAAATCCATGGAATAAAGTTTCTTGGATGAATACAAAGAGAATTTGAAACTTCAAACTGAGCTTGACAAAAAGAATGATATGATTGAAAAGGCTGTTTACAATGAACTTTCGAAACGATGTTCACGACTTAAAAATCGGTGTATTTCTCTTGAAATTAAATTGCAACAAAGCAAAGAAAGTTTTCAAACTAAAAGACTATCTCATAATCAAGATGCCCCTGAATTTAAGGAATTTTTCATAATAAATGAGTTGCAAGCTCAGTTGAAAGCAAAGAATGTCTCGATTGAGAAACTGAAGGAACACATTGCGAATATTAAAGGAAAGAATGTTGTTGACAGTGTTCAAAATGTGCATAATTCGAATGTTGTTACCTTAAAAGTGTATAAATTAGATTTGCCACCTCTTTCCCCTTGCATAAAGAATAATATGGCTGCACATGTAGACTATCTTAAGCATACACAAGAAAATGCTGATATAATTCGTGAAATCATTGAACACGCTAGAGAATTAAGGCCTTTAGATAGTGACTTAGCCTCTGCTTGTACGTTTGTCACACGTATTCAGGAATTGCTTGTTTATGTTAGTGCAACATGTCCTAGTTTGAAACATGTAAGTGATAAATTAGTTGTTGTTACACCAATGAATAGGACTAGGAAAGTTAGGTTTGCAGAATCCAGTGAAACATCAAAAGATAAAACACAAAAATAGGTACAACCACATGAAAAATAGACCACTAACAATTCTATGTCACCTTCTACAGGAGTAAGCAGTTCTACTAAAGCTAGCGGATTAAAGCCTAGGAGCAATACAAAGAAAGATAGGATCACACAAACTTCAAGTAGTAACAAGAAGAAAAATAAAGTAGAAGACCAACCTAGGATTGCTAAGTCTAGTTTGAATAATGTGAATCGTGTTTCTAAAACAGTCTGTAATGAAAATGTTAAGCACTCTGTGTTGAATGCGAATTCAAATTTTATTTGTGCTACCTGCCATGAATGTATGTTTGATGCTATTCATGATCTGTGTGTTCATGATTATCTTAATGATGTGAATGCTCGTGTCAAATCTAAATTTGTGAAATCTAGATTAGCTAAGAGCAAAAAGAAGAAAATGTGGAAACCTACTGGTAAAGTTTACACTAATGTTGGATATAGTTGGAAACCTACAGGATGGATCTTCACTATAGACGGAAACACATGCCCTTTAACTAGGATCATCTCCAATCACGTAGTGCCTCCTAAGAAATCTATCTCAACAATAGTAGTTAAGCAAACACAACCAAGTAGTAACAAATCTAGAAAACTCAAAGATATAACAAATGTAGGGTCGAGTAGTAAATCTAAGACCGTAGGTTCTAAGATTTCTAACCACTCGAAACCCATGCAAAACTGGGGATCCAATGTTTCTACTACTCCATGGGTTTATTGTGTTGAGGGTATTGGGCACAATTTGTTCTCTGTGGGTCAATTTTATGACTCGGATCCTGAAGTAGGTTTCTGGAAGCACACTTGCTACGTTCAAAATTTAGAAGGTGCAGATTTACTTTCTAGATCAAGAGACACAAATTTTTACACCATTTCTCTAGATGATATGCTGAAGTCTTCTCCAATTTGTTTTCTATCTAAAGCCTCTAAGACTAAAAGCTGGTTATGGCACCAACGGTTGTCGTATTTAAACTTTGCTACTCTAAACCAACTGGCTAAGCAAGGTCTTGTTCGAGGTCTAGCAAAGCTGAAATTCGAGAAAGATCACTTATGTTCGGCATGTTCTTTAAGAAAAAGCAAGAAGTACTCTCATAAACCTAAAGCTGACGACACTAATCAAGAAAAACTAAATCTTTTGCATATGGATCTTTGCGGGACAATGCGTGTGGAGAGTATAAATGGGAAGAAATATATCTTGGTTATCATCGATGATTACTCAAGATTTACGTGGGTTAAGTTTTTGAGATCAAAGGATGAACCTCCTGAGGTCATCATCAAATGCTTGAAGCAAATACAAGTTCGTTTGAATGCTACTGTCAGAAACGTTCGAACAGATAATGAAACCGAGTTTGTAAATCAGTCTCTTAAAGACTATTATGAAAATGTCAGAATCACACATCAAACATCTGTTGCGCGCACTCCACAACAGAACGACATCGTCTAAAGACGAACCGAACTTTGGTGGAAGCTGCCCGTACCATGCTGATATTTTCTAAAGCTCCATTGTATCTGTGAGCATAAGCAGTCTCAACAACATGTTATACCCAAAATCGTTCCCTAATACGTCTTCGCTACAACAAGACACCTTATGAGCTTATGCATGATACGAAACTTGATTTATCATTTCTTCATGTCTTTGGTTCATTATGTTATCCGGCTAATGACAGTGAGGATTTGGGTAAATTGAAACCAAAAGCTGATTGATGACATCAAATAACATCTATTTTATAACGTCATTTATCCCATGTAATTAACCCATTTTGTATAATTATTGCAAAGAATTGTTACTTAATCGTTTATATTTGAGAATTGTAGTAGTTACAGAGTACTTGGTGAATATTAGCAAAAGGCGCGAATTCTAAAGCTTAAAGGAAGATATTTTAAAGATTACTGTTCTGACAACCACTACGCCGTATCCATCAAGGAAGATATGGCGTATCCGTGCCTGCACTCACCAAAGACCATAAAGGAAACAAGTTCAATACGCCATATCCAGTGAAGACCAATACGCCGTATTGGAGATATAGTATGTGAATATTCTAGAAGATATCAAACGTGGTCCCTACTCCAAGAAACCCCCAATACGCCGTATCCAATGCCTTGGATACGCCGTATCGACACCGACTCCAGACCCTATAAATACAAAACTCAAAAACGAGTTTTAAGACAACGTGTAATTTCTTATACCTTTCCAATCGTTTAGTTTTTGGTATCATTCGTTAACTCGGTTAGTTTACCTTGGCTAAGCCATTACTCTCGTATTAATTATGATGTTTGAAGGCTAATACCTTCGGGTATTAGCCATTATTATAAAGATCTGAATGTTTGGTTTTGTTTATATCTTGATTGCTTAATTTACCGTTGCATGCTTATTTATGTTTATCAATTTATACTTGTTTACGTGCTTTTGTATGCGACCTATCATTCAACTGGATCTAGTGATACGGACCAAGTAATCTAGATGTCGGGATAGCTCTCCATATAGTAATTTATACATCTAGAATCATAGGATTACAAATATTGTCTTTAAAAATGTTGGGCTTTTTTTTTTTATAACAAAAAAAAAAAGGGGGGGGGGGTAATTTTTTAAAAACGTTCTGGCTTAACTAGTTAACGGGACAATTGCTTAGTTTGTTGAACTAGTTGACTAGCAGGGCGAACCTATATATTTTAACAAATAATACGGTTCTTTTTTTTTGATTCCATTGTATTAGTTGGACAAGTGGACTACTGGAGTATAAATTGCCATTAAGCAGTAAGTGGGTAAAGTCTCTATGAGCTAGGGTTTAACAAGATCACCATTGCTTTAATCCCTAAGATAGATTATAATCAGCAAATAAGGATGCTTTATGCGGATGCTTTAATTGTGACAGAATTAATGCGTCTAGGTCTTAGGATGAAGTCCCGCCTAAGTCTATGAATGATATGCCACTTCGAGATAAGTAATCATTGCACTGAATAAACAAACCAACTTATAATCGGATTAATGATGGATAATACAGTTTTCTATCATAAGGCTCGACCGCTCTTTTATCTTTTGTTAATTTGCTTGCGTGGATTAAAGTGCCTTGAATTGATTGTAGTCACCACCAAACCCGTGCCAGTCTCTCGGGCTAAACCCCTCCCTTTTACCTGTTAGAATTAGGATTAGAACTAACATAGGATTAGCATAGGTTTGACTTAGATTAGAATTAACTTAGATTAGATAACCAAATATTAATAAATTGAGAGATTTAAGCTCACTTCAAGTGTTCGACACCCTACTTACCACGAATCTACCACCGACCGGGTACACTGCCCGTTAAAATGTTGTTTTTGGTTAATCGGCAAAATATAAATTTGAAACTTGAATCATACAAATACACACCATACAACGACACATCAAGTTTTTGGCGCCGCTGTCGAGGAGTGAGAATTAATCTTGATTTTTATTTTATATTTTGGTTTTTAACATTAGATCTAACCCTTAGGATTAGTGTAGTTTAGAGTAGTTTATATTCCTGCTTGTTTGCTTACTCTGATTGTGTGATACGGCGTATTTAGTTCACTGAATACGACGTATTGATTATTTAGTAGTTTTTCTAGTAAGATTGTTATAGGATGGACGATCCGAACATTACTATGAGGAATACATCAGGCTCGAGGAAGAAAAAGCTCGAAAACGTGGTAAAGTGTTTTACTAGGAAACTACTAAGTATGGTAAAATCTGGTATGATAAAGACATTCACGACCTCAGATCCGTTGAAACCGAATTCCCAGCTATAACCTTTAATGACGAGGTATCATCTAAAAAAACACTTTCTTGTGACCCCATGGTAAGTTCTCTTAACGATGAAATTGACTTTAGAATTTCATTTGACGATTCTGATGATGAAGATTACACGGTAATTTTTGACAAAAACTTGTTTTCTTATAAAATAATTTCTACCAATGATTTGAAAACGGATTCGGAAAATGATAATGAAAAAGTCATGCCTTCACTTCCATCACCTGAGCCTACAGTCAGTTGTTTTAATGATTTAGACTTGTTTAAAGATTTTGAGAGTGAATTTCCAGCCATTGTTTACAATGATGCTTCAACGTCTAAATCAGATTTGTTAACTAAACCGATTTTAAGCCCTCAACTTATCGATTTGAATGATGAAACATCATTGTCCAAATTTGATGAAGAAGAACAAAATGTTTTGTACTTTAATGATCTATTGCCTTTCAACATTATTCAACCCGATGATTTAAAGTCGAAAAAAGATAATGATGATAATGAAATCGATATAATACAGTCTTCAAGGGGTAATGAAATTACACAAGGGTCAAAAATGTTTTTTGAAACAAGTCACGATAAAATCAATAAAACTTTTAGAACGGGAAGTTTTGTCATTAACTTAAAAGTAAATATCATGATTTGAAACTATTACGTCAACGTAATGCTATTCAATCTCATTATGAATTTATATGTGCCGTTTGGCATTTGGTTCGACCCTAAACGGTATTATAAGGATGGTGATTATGCAAGAGTGTTGCGGAGGCCAAGGCACATTTTCTTTACTTTATTTAAATTAGGAAAATTGGTCTCTAAGAACGTATATGGCGTATTAGGTTAAAACCTATACGGCGTATCCACTGTTTTTAACTGAAGTTGACTAAGTCAACAAAATTCGCCAATACGGCGTATTTATCAAACACCAATATGGCGTATCGAGTCTGGGTATAAAATCCCAACTGATACGCTGGATTGAGAATCAAATTCTTTTCATTTGTGTTACATCTCTCTCGATTCATCACCACGAGCTAATAAACCTAAATTTCGATTAGGGTTAGGGTTAGGGTTAGGATTTGGTTTTATGGATTTAATGTATTTGCCATAGAACCCTTTTGGTTAGACTTTCCCTACTCTCTTTGAGTTGAAAATGAGTATTATTGTTTCGATATGATGGGTCAAAATGGGTAAAAAGAGGGATCCCCTTTCGTTTTCATATTATAGAGCAATAGGGCGTATCCACTCAAAATGGATACGGTGTATTGACTCAATTTTACCCCATTTAAAAAACCTTAATACGGCGTATTCAGTAAATTGAATACGACATATTGATGATGAAAAGGATCCCGAGTCATCAATCCCATACGCCGTATTGGTTTTAATCTATACGGCGTATTGAATGTATTGATCCTTATACGGCGTATCCGTTTATGAATACGTTGTATCCATCCTCAGAACAGAATGTCTAAATTCTATAATCTTTGTACTATTCTCGTTAATTTTTACAAATATGGCACCCTACCACCACGTGAGCAGAGACACCCATTTTAGTACCAGGGTTTAGAAAGGGACATTAATATCCGATATAGGGGCTGATTTCGGGATAGGTTGGAGAGGGTTCACGATAGGGGATACGACATTAGGTTAAGGTTTTGTGGTCTTTTAGGGTTTTTGAGGCTCGAGTTAGAAGAGGGATGTTTTGGATTCTGGATGATGATGATAAGCAACCGTGATATGGGAGGGGTTATAATGTTTACTAGCTGAGCTTGGAGGCGATTGTTCAATATTAGGGGCCCACTGGTTAAGGAGCTCATTCTAGAGTTCCATAGCACACTTAGATTTGGAGAGGTATTGCTTGACTTGGATTCTCCTGGTACTATTTAGTTTCAGTTAGGTAGAGCCAAGAGACGTATGAGCTGGAGGCAGTTTATTGTAGCTTTAGGATTACATACGGAGGATGAGATGGAGTCCTCGGTTTTTCTAGATACTGGAGCGAGAGTGAGAGGATGATCCCTGGGAAAGGGGATCTACGTGATTATTGGAGGAGTATTTCTACTGATGGAGATTTCTTAGGACCACCCCCTTCCTATACTTTGATTAGAGATCCAGTGCTGAGGCTTTGCCATAGGATGATGGCACATAGTATTGCCGAGAGTAGTCAGGCACCTGAGAAGGTGACTGTGACTGACTTGTTTTATTAGGGAGGGCTGGATGTTGGATCGGTCAACATCCCTTACTTTTTGGCCCGTTATTTAAGGAGGTTTGCTGCTAGGAGGAAGAACGGGGATCTTATCTCTGAAGGTTAGTTTGTAGCTCGATTAGCCGAGCATTTTGGACTCTTGACCGAGGAGAGATTTTAGGGATTGACTGTGATTACGAGAGAGCTCCCGGTTATTGATATGGCTGAGTTAGTAAGGTTACAGATCTGTATAGAGATTGATGATACATGAGCTTGGGTAGCCATGGGACTAGAGAGGTAGCCTGATGTTGCGGCTGGTGCCCCTGAGGTCGCTGAGGATGCTCCTGTTATTGATGAGGGTGACCAGGTGTTCCGGCACCCGTGCAGGCACCTTAGCAGCCACCACCACCACCTCCTGCGGGTAGGACTATGCCTTAGAGATTGGGGAGACTTGAGGAGGAGGTGCAGGCATTACGACAGGATGTCAAGACTTTACGGAGATTTGTGGAGAGATCGATGACCGATCAGGGGAGATTCTCCACATGGATGATTTCATGTATGACACAGCTCATGGAGGCTAGCGGGCAGACATTTTAGGCATTCGATGGGACCTTTTGGGGGAGCTCACCTGCAGCATTCCAGAGACGCACCAGGCAGAGGACTGGCGAGGCCAGCACCTCCATAGCCCAGCAGGACCAACAGCAGCCAGACCCATAATCCCTTTATCCTTATCTTTTGTTTCTATCTTTTATACATTTATTATTCATGTAATGATGTATCTAACTTTGAAACACATTCTCATATTTTTGTATATATATTATGATATGATGTTTTGATTTGTTTGTAAATGATAGAACAAAGACTGGCGAAAACACGAGGCGTAACTTCATGGATATCATCACAACACAAAGGTGTCAACAATAGAGAATCACTACTTGCATAACTAAATATAAACGACACGATGTGTCATGACAATACCGAAAACAAAGGAACGACATATTGTATTAATGAAAAGAGGTCTTATCAATACAAAGACAATGTCTTGCAAACCTATTAAAAACCAATAACATTCAAGAATTCATGCAAACAATTATGAAACGAAATCAAATGAGAACTTCCAAAGCCAACCTAATGGTCTCTCTAGCCACTTTTATTAACTTCAACACCTTCATAATGCTCACCTGAAAATGATGCTTAAAATGTAAACATAATGGTTGGTGAGAGTCATAGGTTTACGACACCAATTCAAGATTTAAATCAATTACTGTGATTAATAAAAACAAAACATGTCAGGACAATTAAGCTGACTATTATACATGCTAACATGCATTTGTCTAAACAATCACCATTGGGACAGAACGTGTCCCTCGATCCAAACAACAAAGTTCGTCATATAGTCATGGATAGGAATGTTATCCCCGATCCAAAGACTCTTGGTACCGTATCCACACAATATCATACACACACGAAGTAGGTGAAAACAACCTACCCATAAAGTGGCCGAAACTTTGTGGGCGAAACCAATAATGGGTAGGAACGTTACCCCCGCTCCAATAATGTATAACATTTAGCACATAACATATAATAGCTACATAAAAGTCCATGCGTCAATTAAACCACATATTCACAGCAATTAAACATTTTAAAACACATTTTGCATCATTTCCATCAAAAGAAAACATAGTAAAATGGGACTATGAAACTAACCTGATGCTCAACTACTTGACAGAATCTTGCACACAATCTAAACATAACAAAAACACAAGTTACACTCGGTTAGGCTAATGCCCAAGACAATGTAACAATCATATGATGGACTTCTAGACCTTATACTAAGTTTATAATCCTTTAAATGCATCTCCCATATTATTTTCATACCCTATATAACCTTAACCATTAACTTCCAATTTTTTAGTTTTTGGCAGAAATTTATAGTCACTTTATGACCACAAATAAAATAATAAAACACCTAGTTGATGGTTCTCCTTACATACCCTAGCTCTCCAATGAGTTGTGAGCTACTTTGATGTTTTAGAAAAAATAATACTAAGTGCAACTATTTTATAAAGATTCATCATTACAAAGTACTCATATTCGGATCTGAACGCACACCAAAAAGTTTGACGTCCTTAAAAATACTTAGAAAATGTTTTAACACTAGCCCTTAGAACTGGAGTTAATAGACACCTAAAATATGACCTCTGATTTTTGGCTAACCCTAATTTAAATTTTAAGTAGGGGTTTTACTCCCCAAAATCAGACCCAAATATGGCTCGAATTTACTGTTTTGACAACTTTTCTTGCGAAAATTATTTGACTAACTTCCCTACCTCAAAACCCTTATGGGTCGGACTTTTTGGAAACTAGACTCTCTGAACTTATCAATAGACATAAGATTCATAAATAAAAGCGTTTTTATCATTAAGATAACTTCAGTTGAACACAACCCTAAAATCTGCCAAACCCTAAATCATAAATTAACGCGATCTAACCCTAACCGATTACACCCAAACGCTTATAATTCATCCCTAATCACTTCTAATTTGTCTAACATCATTAATCTATCGAGAAATATGAAAACCATAATTCCATCATTTTATTATTACATTAATTTTTAAAAAGAAAGATTAAATCTTAAAGAGTTTTAAGAACTTACCTAACCGTGATTTGATTACACAAATCACCAACTTGAATCTTGATAAAAAAATCTTTTTTTTCTCTGCTTGGTTCAACTGATTTCACAAAAAAATGGGGGGGTGAAGAGGGGAAAAGAGGGTTTGTATTTATTAGTGAATGTGAAAAGAAAAAGGTTTGGGTAATTAACCTAACTAGAATCCAAAACATTTGACGAATATTGAGTTTTCTTTCCCTTTTCCTTCTCCTCCAAACCGACCCAACCAAACATCCCTTAATTAATTAAAAAATTTTTTATTAACTTTCGTCCATATATATATATATATATATATGTATGTATATATATATGTATGTATGTATATATATATGTATGTATACATATATATGTATGTATATATATATATGTATATATATATATGTAATATATATATACATTAAATATATTCTATACATTATTATATATATTCCATTATACATATGTAATATGTTTATATAATATATATATATATGTAGTATATGTTCTATGTCTTAATATATGTATATGTAATATAAATATGTATTTATGGTGTTTATTGTCTATGTATATGGTATATATTTATATATATAAGTTTTTAAAACCCTAATGATCCACCATAATAATTGTTACATGATTATAAAGGATAAAATAAAAAGGGATTTGATGAACATACCTAAACCTTTAACCCGATTACACAAGAATCACCACACCTAGATCTTGATAAAAAGAAAATATATTTTTTCTTCTTGGGTTTCCTGCCGATCAACAAGAAAAGGGAGGAATGGGTTTTTGGTATTTATAAGATTTACAAAAAGGTTTAAGATAATTACGTATTTAGAATTCTAATTAGACTAGGATTGTGTTTCCTTTTTTTTCTCCTCTTCCAACCGATCCAAACAACATCCTTTTAAAAAAAATTATTTTTTTTATTTTCTTCTATAAAATTCCGTTCCCCCCTCCTTATATATTAATTAATATATTTTTTTATTTTTATTATTTACATATTCAACCCTTAATTTTGACATTTTTATAAAAACCCCTTTATTCTACCTTTTAAACCTTTTAAATTAAAACTAAATTAAATGACTATAAATAAATTTTATTTCTAATTTTATTTTACCTACTTAATAAAACTAAGTTCTAATTTCTATATTTTCTAAACTAAACTTTTAATTTCACTATCTACTAACACTTAAATATATAAATACGTATACATATACATATAAATACGTACACGCATAGAATTGTACCATCATTTTCATTATCACTAAAATGTGACCAAAATGAAATGCCCATAACAACCATAAACTCAATCACAACGAGACGGTCACGCTCCATGGATTGGTAGCCAAACTCACATAAGATCACATAAACACATAATTATTATAGCACATAATGATATTTAAGTCAATACCAACGGTTTGACTAACCTGCTCAAAGCACAGTTGTCATAGTATCCCCTCCTTAGGGAAATCTCATCCCGAGATTTAACTAGTAGGTTCAACATCATCATCAACAAACAATCGGGAATACTTAGCTTTCACATGCTCCTCACGTTCCCACATGGACTTAGGGCCATGCTTTGAATCTCATCTAACTTTCACGATTAGAAACCCACTGCTTACAACTTCGCTTGCCCATACAAGGGTACAGATAGCAGCATAACAACTCTAAGCAAAAATAACATCCAACTACATGAACATCGCCCGTCTTTGAGGAAACTCGTCAAAAACCTTAAATTGTACAACAACGTCATTCATAACCTAACCCCGCAACTCATCAAACAAGAACTGTCTTGGAGCTAAGTTATAAGTTGTTACAAAGCCCAACGTATTTTAAGAATCGGCTCGACTTCGATTTTATCCAAAATATAACATTAACCAAAGCACATAAGAAGAGTTTTGTGGATACTTAGTTTTTATGAAATCCTCATGACCTCGCTTCGAGTTCCAATGGACTTAACTATCGGAATCCTACTACGCTTCAAACTTTCAACCTTACGATCGATAATCTTAACAGGTTCTTCAATAAAACGAACAGTTTTGTCTACCTTAATTTCTTCTAAATGCACATGCAGATTTGTATCTGCTAAATACTTCTTTAAATTTAAAACACATAAAATACGCTACTAAATTATTGAG
>BQNB010094275.1:0-26159 GCA_026074375.1 Tanacetum coccineum | reverse complement strand
CAGTTATGTTTGGGTCCCACGGATGGCGCCAACTTGTTAGTACAAAAAACGTGTAGGGTGAATATGAGTCGGGGTCACTTGATGGGCTAGACCGGTAAGCGAGTTTTGATATAGATCTTGTACTAATCCAAGTGATAAAGGAGCGATCTGCACAAACGAGAGTAAACCGTTAGCCTTATTGTGGGGCGAACCCCACAATTAAGCTCCGTCGTGAGAGTAAGTATACATATTTGTAAGAGAAATGTTAGAGCATATGCATAATAGTGATTAGACAGAATGTACCTCCTTTGGGATGAGAAATGACCCCTATTTATAGGCAAGCCCAATACTAGGGTTTCCTAGTATTTCGCTTGTGACTGTTAGTGGCCTGAGTGGGTCCCTTGTCGGGCAAGGGTCCACGTGTAATCGTGTCTATGAACGTGAGTATCCTTCCGCGGTCAGCGTTTGTCCGCGAAAATGCAACGGGTGCGGCTTTAGAGATACTCACGTGCGTCTTTGGCATATCCGGAGAATAATGAGTTTGAAGGCGAGATCATCCCATGTAGCGACTTTCGTCTTGGCACATCCCAACCTTGCGGCTAAGTGACCAGGATTTTGACACCCCACAGAGACTAGTATCGAGACTCACAGACCTTCGGTTTCAAAAATTCTTAGGTTTCCCGTTTATACATAGCTTATTTAGAAAAACCGCAACTTAAAATGAAATAGTCTTAGTTCGAAAGCATATTTAAATTTAAGAAAAAGAGATTTTCCCTATATTTATTAAATCACATATATTACACTTAACATTAATATAACCATGATACAAACGAAATCCTTGACCTTTTTGAAGGCTGCAACATCGGTTGTGAGCCGGCAAGATGCAGCAAACTTTTATCAGTCTCGGATAATTACTATGTGCCTTATTTAGAAGACTGCAACATCGGTTGTGAGCCGGCAAGATGCAGTAAACTTTTATTAGCCCATAGTTTATTATTATTGTTACCTCATTCATTCATTTTTATACTTTTTTATTTTACACTTTATATTACCACGATATAGGGAAAATTTCTTTTAGGAAAATTTAAGTATAAATTTGAACTAAGACAAAAATGTTATTGACTACATTTCACATTCAAAAATTGTTGATTTAAGTTTAATTTTCAAAAATAGCACGTATTATTAGTCCGGTTAGGAGCTTTTGGAGAAAAAGCCACAAATTACACACATGAGCTTGTAAGATTTCCAAAAAAAATCCTTGTTTAGCATCCAACTCATAATTAACTCTATCATTTTTCGTTCTTCGCAAATTTAAAATCTATAATAAAAAGATCCGCGAATGCTTAGTCTAAAAGTTAAGGAACAAGCTAGAGCTCAACACGCTCGATCGAGTCAAAATTTATTCTTATTCTACCCAACAGAAAAGTCAAAATTATGACAAAACACTTATTTATTTTTTTGAAATTTTTTAAATTTTTCATTTTTTTGGTATTTTGGTGGTAAAAACGGGATTACGCGAAAATAACGGCTGCAGGCAAAATCAAATCGATAGACCCCCCCATACTAGAATTGAACATTGTCCTCAATGTTTTAAGAAGGGTCTTTACGTAAATCTAAAGTCATTTATTAAGTATGCTCAAAGATAAACGTTAGTCGATAAGATTAGGATATTGGATTCCCATAATGAAGCTGAGGATTGAAGCTCGAGTGAACGGAGGACAAAACCATGAGCACGAGAGGCTTTAAAAATCCGGGCAATCCTGGACATACAACACAAAACACGGAAAAGGTAGAGGCGAGCCTCCTCACAACACACTTATTCATTACTATTATTATATAAGGATAAGCATGGGTTGCCACCCACGAAGCGCTTGTTTTAGGTCACTTAGCTTGACCCGTTCCGCCCATACTTGAGCTGGTCAAGGGGGATAAAAATGGAGACACGGAACATCTAAAACACGAATGTCCGCTCCATGAATCAACATCGAGCTTTTTTGATGAAAAATCTTGGAAGCTTTAAAGCCCCGATGTGATGAAGAAGGAGGAGATTTCTCCTTTGAAGCAAGAACACCGTGATTGAAAACTTTGTCTTCATTTTTGGATGAAAATGGAAGTAAAGTATCAATCACGGGGGAAAGAGTAGCAAGAGATCCTGTGGATTCGACTTCAATGCATATCCCTGGATCGTAAATCTTGTTTCTATCTCCAGAAGGAGAAGAAACATTAAGATCGGATCCGAGATCATTATGAGAAGGAATGAAGTCGAAATCCATATGAAGGGTGGGATGGGTAGGCAAAATGTTAGGCACATCAACGAGGATGTCTTCCACCACATCAATAGTTGAATCTCCCGAATCGGGATAATCAACATGAAATGATTCGAACTCGGGAAGGGAGGTAGAATTATCGTCACCTTCCGAGTTGTAATCATCACTCTCAATACCCGGTGGTATTGAGTCATCCGGACCGGAAAATATATCGATCTCTTCCCTAAGAGATTCACTATCCTCAACGGGGATAGGAAATGTGGGAAGAGACTCGATGATCATATTTGGATTAGTATGAAAAATTTTCGGCGATCGGGGAGATGAATTATCGTATAACAACCTCTCCAAAAGACTAATATATTCCTCGTGTTCTCTAACAATTCTTGGAGGAATTGTTATGAGTTCACCGGCGAACTCATCGAAGAGAGAATCAATCTTGGGAGAGGAAGCCATCAAAGTATCACGATTGAGTAATGATTCAAGAAGATAAGACTCGGTATCAAAACGATCATTTTTCGGAGTAGAATCGAGGTCTTCATTATGAATCGGATTAAACTCACTAGAAATGATTTCCTCGTCAAGATCAAAAAGAGGGTTCGAATAAGTTTTAAAACTCATTTCGTGAATAACCTCCTCATGACTTGACTCGTCATCACTAGAGGTAGAATCGTCGAAGAGAGGATTGGAAAACGTTGAAAAATTTATCGTTTGAGAATCATCACAATCGGGCACATCACACTCACTTTCGGATATACCATCGGACTCACTTGGGGTATGGACAAGGTCCTCAACACTAGACTTTATTACTTCGTCCGATTCCGTTGCCAGAATAGTGTCGAGATGCTTATCCTCTATTATAAGAGAGTCAACGGGCTCCTCGGTTAATAAAACGGGTGTGATTGCAATACACGGAGGAAATTCAGAAATAATAATATCTCTCAAGGGAATAGAACTTTCCTTGTCATCGTCATCATCGTAGTAAATGGGACTCTTCCGACATTGCGAAGGCTCGGGAGTATAAGAATCAAAATTAACCACTTGTTCTTGCCGTTGTTGTAACCAAGTTTGAAACGTCTCACGAAGCTTACTCACAGAATCATTCATCACTTGTTGAGCTTTAAGATGATCATTCATTGAATTAATATGATCAATGATAAATTGCGAGGGCTGAAATTGGTCAAAACCGGAAGAATTAGAATTATCAAAATTTTGGTTCATCGGTTGACACTGAAAAGTCTCATGAGGACCCCCGCAATTTTCACAACAAGGTTCGTAGAAGATCACTTGTTGACATCGAAAAGTCTCATGCGGGCCCCCACAGCGGGTACAACAAATATATTGTTGTTGAAAACATTGAAAATTTTGTGGGAAATTAAAGTCTTGATTGTAACACGGTTCCGGATTATAGATAAACGGAACTTGAGGTGGACAATCGTAACCATAATGAGCATCGTTCCCACAAAACTCACAAGAATACGTCGGGGGTTGTGAAGGTGGGTTGAAAACGTTAGGAGAATCATCGACAAAATTAGGAGTGGAATCATAAGTGAATGAACTTCCATCTCCAGAATAGCATGTCGGATGAAAACTTGGCAAAGTTTGTGGGAACTCATCAACGTTTTGATTATGGCATGGTTCCGGATTAGAGATAGTCGGAACTTTCGGCGGACAATTATAGCCATAATGAGCACCGTTCCCACAAGACTCACAAGTACATCGTTGACAAAAGATACCGTCTAACGAATCACCACACCCGTAACAACAATGGTGGTCAATATGTGGAGGCCTTTGTGAAGAATTTTCACCGGGGTCCTGATTGAAGACGAATGGCTCTTGAGGTGCATTAACAACATTAGTTTTGTCATTGGATGACTCGGAAGTGTTTAGAAAGTCTTGGAAAATTTCATCTTCATAACAAATTGTAGACCAAACTTCCTTCAATTTCTTTCGTAATAGAGCACATTGTCGACAATATAGACCATCAACCGGGTTTCCACACTTGGGACAATTCTGAGGGGGTCGTTGAGACGAGTCGGGTGTTTTATTAGGATCACGAACAAACTTGTCTACGAAACCCCCTTTAGAACAACCACATGATTTATTGTACAAAGCTCCACAAGACGAACATTCTTTAATCGTGTAAATAGGATTCAAACGATAATCGAGTGACGCCATAAGAATTAAACAATATAGAGGGATAAGAAGAAGAATTAAATGGCAAAGAGGTTAAAGGAGATTATTTTTGGTTTTTCGAGTTTTTTAAACAACATATTTTATTAAAGGACAAAATGAGACCGAATAACTTAAACCAATAATCAACTTGCTTCACGGTAGCTCTCTAAAAGAAAAACGCACAAAGGAGCGGAGGAGCGGGAAAGCGCGAAGCTATTAAAAACCTTCTCCTTTCGGGTCGTAGTTCCTCGGAACAACCCTCCTTATACCCCTCTTATAGTTTGTTAATCTCTTAAAGGTGAGTCGTACTTCACAAGTGACACAAAGGCAAGTTTTAAATCTTTTGTTGTTTTTAAATACTTTAGGAAAAGTATTTATGATTATTTGATAATATATTCACAAAAATCGAGAAAATAAAATATTTTTGTATTTTTATATTTTTATAACAAGAAAATAACTTCACAAGGAAGGGTCTTCAAGGCACAACAAACTTCAACTCGATAATCGTCTCACGGCCTCCCCGGCAACGGCGCCAAAAATTGACACACCTTTTTAATACATATAAATATAATATATAATAAATATAATAAATATATATAATATAAATATATATTAAGGAGAAATATCAATAATAATAGAGATAAGTATTCCGTGAGGCTTTTAAGAAGATTTTCACTTTTATCCAAAGCAAAAACCCAAAAAACCTTGCCGGGTCGTTTTCCGACGAGGCGTGAATTTAAGAATCGAGTTTACGTTTGAGAATTTATGCTTGAATATAACAAATTTGGCTTTGGTTTTCTATTTCTACGGGAAAAAGCAATAAAGGCTACTTAAACCTAAAACAAAAGCAAAAAACGAAATTAAAAACGTAAACGGGACATAAAAACGTGACTTGAAAACCTAAAACATGAAGTTTTAACCCTACACATGAAAATTTAATTTTTAACTATCTTAAATGATAAAAGAAAATTTAAAAAAAATAATTGTATTTTTTTGACTTTTATATTTTTATTATGAATTAAAAACGGTTTTAATCTAAAAAATTAATTAAAAATACTAAACTAATTAGGAAAAATCTGAAAAAATTGTGAAAAGTACTTTGAAGTAAGCAGAATCTAAGAAAAATAAAATGGTGAAAAGTGCTTATTGAAATAAGCACAAAATAAGCTAATATAGGCTGATAAGGTAAAAGGGGGAAAAGATGTTAAATATTTAATTGTGTAGGGCTATAACAGATAGCCCTACTGGTGCTGATGGTAAAGAGAGTGTGTGTTAAATATGATTGCTTGTAAAGGGGGGAGGTCACAGATTCGAGTCACGTGGCCTATCCTTTTTTAAAAACATTTTTTTCTTTTTCTTTTTACAAACTTATAAAATAAGCTGAAATAACAAAGTTTTAAAAAAGACTTTTTACAAAACTCAATAATAAGCCATGAAAAAGCAAAATAAGCTGACAATTTTTACCTTTTTAAACTAAATGACTAAATGGCTAAGCTAAGGCTATTTGGGACTAATAAGCACAAGGGAAAAGGGCAAATAAGCAAACTACAAACTACCCTACACCTAATAAGCACACCTAAATATAAAATAAGCAAAAACCTAAACTATAATAATGAAAATAAAGCTGAAACAGATGGAGCTTATACTATAAGCTACTTGTGCAAACATTTTCATAAGCTACAACAAACCTAACCTAACTTATATTTAAGGTAGAAAATAGGGTTTTGAGCTTTTAAAACTGGAATGCTAAAAATATGACAGATAAGAGGCAGCAACAAGAACTACAAGTGCAGGTAAACAAGATTGATTCTAATGCGTCCTAAAGCACATAAAAAGCATGAAAACAACAACAACAAACTTCAAAACCCTAGGATCAAAGATTAAGAGGTTATCAAAAGCAAATGCTCACAGATTCAAAGCTATGAAAAATAAACCTAAGATTTGAAATTTAATACATAAAAACTTTTGTAAATTGCATTTTACCTCTATTTTAAACTAATCTAAGATGGTTCAAACACACAATGCTAGTTTGACCCACTTTGACACCCTAACTGGGTTAAACCAAACACTCCTTAAGAACTTTGAAAAACATTTTTAAGCTAAGATAGACTAACTTAAGCTATGAATTACAAAAACAGTTAAAGAACTAAGATACTAAGAGACAAATAAGCAATTACCCTAAGAGAATAAGCACAAGGAAATAAGCTAAGCTTTTAGGCAGATTTAACTAAGTCAAGCAGTTTTGCATGAAAATCAATTAAAAGTCATAAAAGCTGGATCATAAGCAGAAAAAGCATTTGAAAAGACATGTTAAGCATCAATAAGCAAAAGTAAACAGAAAATAAGCAGCAATAAGCAATGGAACAGTAATTTGAGCAGTAAAGTAAAATGATGAACTTACAATTGCCCTTTGCTTCAAACAAGGGCTAAACTGCTCTTAGAGCTTATCTCCAAAAGCTCCAGCTTATCTATGATAAGCTGGTGGGGTCATGGAAGCCCTTCCCAATTTAGCTTCCCTTCCAATAAGCTGTGGTAATTTTAGGGGAGGAATAAAGGCATTAACAAACTCAGTTAAGCTTTTGAGGACTTAACTGAGTTATAACAAGCTAATGATGTATTAAAGAGCTTATAAGAGCTTATGAAAGACTTTTAAATACAAATTAACTTAAAAACAGAATTTTGACATAAAAACTTCAAATTTCATTAACTTTAAATTAAAAAGACAATAATTAAAGATAAATAAGCTGAAAGTAATTTAAAAACAAGTCTATACTACTTCTAAATTAATTATTCTCCATCCTTTTACAATGAATAAATAAGCCTATATATAGCCGAATAAGCTAGCACTTGTGCTTGTTGTGTTTGTTGTGTGAGGAGCTTCAAAGCCTTCATCGTAGCCATCTAATTTGAGTGGTGCCCAAGTCCATTGATCTCAGCCATTGCAAATTTTGTTTTATCCTTTTGACGAATGAGGGTTTATGGGATTGCCAAGGTGGCAAATGAGCCCATGTAGAGTGGGGTTGAGGGGGAAAGAGATGTTTTTGTTTGTGGGTGCATAAGTTGAGGTGAAAATTGACAGGGAAGGTGGATAGTAGAAGGGGCGGGAAAATTGATTTGGGTTTGTTTCTATCTGTTTTGGTATAACAGGGTAAAGGTTTGTGGGTTTGGCAAGAATGGCCCCTGAACTTGTATTGTTTGATTGCATGGATGGTCCTTTGTAGTGTAAAAGTTTAAGGGAGTTAACAAGAATGGTCCCTGAGTTTATATGTATTTATTGCAACCACAGTCCTTAAAGGACTAACGATGTAATGAACATAACAGCTGTATAGTGGGGCTTGTTAAGTCAATATCCAGTTAAGGAAATGGGCCAGTTGGGTCTGTTTTAATTTTATGCATTTTTGGGCCCTTTAGCTTCTAAGTCTTGATAACAAATAACTTAATGGGCTGCCCCGACCCATTAGATGGGTGCGGGTTGGCCCATTAAGTATTCATTCGGTTTCGGCATCGACTTTGACTTTGACTTTGTCGGGTTGACTTTGACTTTGACTTTTTTCACGCTTTTCCATTCCGTGCTCGGTTTTGTCCGTTTTGGCTTGATTTTTGTCCTTTTGTCGGATATCCGTTTCCTACACAATATAAGTGAAAACATACAAATACAATGTATTTTTGGTACGTTTTTGGTCATTTAAGCACGTTTTCCTAGGTAAATGGTATGTGTAATTAAGCACATACCAATTACGTTGTAGTATTCAATATAAGTTTGGAGTCACGTGGAGAGTACAAGACATAAGACATAAGTTTGGGTTCTTCTACTTCAGCATCAATTTTGTGATACTGCATTTTCTCCATCAATAGTCATTACAGAGAGCCGACAGAATACGAGGTTAGAAATGAATTAGTCAGAGGGGAATGGTCATTTTCAAAAAGCTTTGAAGACAAACCTCTTACAAGGTTTCCCCTCATAAGTTTGTTCATAGTTTTAAAGTTTATATGGCCAAGCCTCATATGCCATAAATTAGACTCATTTATTATAGCCTTTACAAATAAACAAGTCAAACCTCCTGAAGGAACAACATTACATTTCGTTCTAACTGTAATGTTGTTTTGTTGGGAAAACTTTAGCAAGATTGACTTTCATCAAGTAGCTTAAAGTCAGAGAGTGTAGAACAAGAACATTCAGTCTGGTGGAAAAGAACACTATTTTTCTTGTCACACATTTGTGAGACAGAGAAAAGGTTAAACTTAAGTTCCTTTACAAAGTATACATCTTTAAAGTCTAATTTCTCAGTCCTAATTTTACCTTTACCAGTAATTTTACCTCCTTTAGGACTTCCCGCAAATGTAACAAATCCACCATCAATCTCTTGATAATCTGTAAGGAAGACTTGTTTCCTGTCATATGCCTGGAGCATCCACTATCAAAAATCCATTGATCCTGTAAAGTATATTGTGGATTACCCTGCACTCAAAATAAGAGAATTAGTTTTTCTTGGGGACTCAAGCCATTACTGACTTGAGTCTGCCTTGTATATCAACATAGTCAAATCTTTTAAGCATGCATGATCCACTGTCTTTGGAGGTATGATCAATAACATTTCCTGTTGGTCTCCAAATCCAGCATGCTGAGGACTTAACAACATTTTCCCCATTTCCCTCAACAGCACTAACTACTGCTTTTGACCCAACAGTAGTTACATTGTTAACCCTAGCAGTATTAACTTTTTCATTAAAATTATTAGTTTTAGCTGCTAATTTTTGGTTAAAAGCCCTTCTTACTGGTAAATGTGATTTAAAATAAGAGTAAGTTATGGGTAATGCATCATTCACTTTTGGTTTAGGAGCAGCAGTATTAACAGGCTTGGTAGTACTAATTGATGCTACTGCTCTTGGAGAGCTTTGCTTAGCAGCATTAACTGGCACTTGTCCTGACTTTGTTGCAACTGCTGTTGGAACAAAATTCCTTTTAGGATGTGGGTGAGTAAATTTATTTTGGTGGTTCACCCTCTGAGCATTGTTCCATACTGGTCTAATTTCCCTTTGACTAGTAACCCTTCCCTTATTATTCAACACTGGTTTTTCTACCATTTTCTTGTCATGAAAATCACAGTCTTTGATTAAATGATTAAAACTCCCACAAACAAAACAAGCTTTCTTTATAAACTCAAAACCATTTCCTAGTTTCTGAGTCATCATCCCATTCTAGTTTCTTCTATTATCCCTAGGACTTTGACTTTTCCTAGGATACTCTACTTGCCTATGTGTGTTTTCCTTATTAACAGATTTCACATTCTCATCAGATTTGACAAAATTGATTTTAGTAAACTTTGGTTTTGTCTGATCAGATTTAGGTCTAAACACACTATCATTATCACTATCAGTGTCCCAATCTTCAATGATAGGAGCACTAGGCCTAACAGTTTTAGGCTTTTCTACAATATCCTTACTAGTCTTAGATATACTAGTTTCAGTTTCACTCACTTTAGTCTTATAGACAGAATCATCTAACCCAGCAAAGGATAAGTCAGGTCTTGAGGGCATGTAGTTCCCAGTGTAGGGAGGGGGAACTGCATGAAACCCTTCACCTGTTTTGAATCTATCATTTACTGGACTATCATCCACATCACTTTCTCTACTGTTAAACACACTATGAACCACTTCACTCTCATTCATTTGACTATCATAACCAAGACCAGCTTTGTCTTTAGCACTTATTTGACTATTTATCAGTTTAGTTAGATTCTTTGATGATTCTTCAAATTTTTCTAGTTTAAGTTTCAAATCATCTTTCTCTTTTAAAGCTTCTTCTAACTGATTTTTAAGGTCTTTGATAGAAATATCTTTCACTTGGACATCATACTTTAAAAATGCAATATCTTCTTCATAAACAGCTTCATTCTTTTCATGAACAACTATCCTAGCTTCTAATGATTCTAATCCTATTTGATAACCTATAATTTCTAGATTAGATTTATTAAGAGCTTCACGTTGTTGATCATACTGTTTTTGAAGAGTTTCATATGATTTTAAGCAATCTTTAGAGCAAGTATGTACCTCAGAGTCTGAACTTGATGAACTTGATGAGCCTTAGGATGTATAGGCCATTAGATCAAAGTTTGTGATGCCTTCTTCAGCCTAAAAGCTCCTATCATAACCACCTATCCTATCTTGAACAACCAAGGCATTTGTAGTAGATGTATCCACTGGTGCAAAACCTTCTTGGAGCATCTCTATTTCTATTCCTTTGATTCCTTGGTGCCCTATATTCTCTAGTAAAATGACCTCTCCTATGGCAGTTGTAGCATTCATCCTTTGTCCTGTCAAAGCCAACAGTCTCTTTGTCATTTAAATCCATCTTCCTTCCTGTCTTTTTTATGAACCTCTTAACTCTCATGGTAAGCATTGCCACTTGCCATTTGAGATCTATTTCTTCAAGATCATCAGCATCAATCTGTTCCAAATCTTCATAGTCCAACTGTGGGGCATTGGACTGGTTAGCAAAGAAAGAAAACATGACATCATTAGCATATGATGCAGTAGAAGCTTGATCTTTAGAACTAGTAGCAGAAATACTATGAGCAGTATTAATTGTTTCATTAGTACTGCTAGAGTTATTTGAGGAAACAAAAGCCACATTCTGAGAATTTGAGCTTGAACTTGATTTGCCTTTGATCTTAGATTCATACACCTTCAGATTATTATACAAATCATCCATGCTTAATGTGTCAAGATCAGATTTGTTTCTCATGATTAAAGCAATATCGTTCCAAGCTGATGGTAAGCTTCTTAACAACTTAGGATTTGTATCCTCCTCGGAGTAAACTTCTCATGAAATTTCAAACTTGACTAATAAAGCTTTGAAAAAACCTATCATAGGTTTTATCCAGTCCTTCTTGACTTGATGCAGCAAAGTTTTCATAATTCTGCTTGAGAATGGTCTTCTGCATCTTCTTTGATTCCTTGTTGCTGCCAAACCTATTTTTGATAGCTTCCCCTGGGGACTTTGCATCCTTGCAGGCATGAAACTTCTGTAGATGCTCATCAAGAATGGCTAGCATAAGAGTGTTTTTTGCTTTTAGTTCATTTTTTCTTGCTAGCTTTTGTTCAGCAGTTTTAGGAGGAATAGGACCTTCAGCACCAGTACTAGCTGATGCAACTGGTGAAACTATCACCATTTACTATTACCTCCGAAATAGCATGATCAGTGAAAGTAAGGTATTGTTCCATCCTCATGCTCCATAGATCATACTCTCCAGTTTTGAGTATTGGAAGTTTTAGTGCAGACACTATTTGGGTAGTTTCTGATTGTGACTCCATCTTTTCTTTGACTAACAGATCTTGAGTAGAGTTAGAGTTCTTCTTATTCAAAGTTTCTCAACAAGCTCTGATACCACTTGTTGATCCCTTTTGAACAGATCTTACTTAGCTTGTTAAAGCTTAGTTGTGTTGGATAGATCCAAAACAACTATTGTAGAAACTAAGATCGAGAATATCACAAACTATGCGGAATCTAGTTTCCAATACTAAGAAGAACAATGAAACAGTAAAATAAGATCTTGCTAAACTTTCAATATATTGAACACAATCAAAGTTACAGAATAACCTTGAAACTATGAATACTAACTATATTTGTTATGAAAACTATATGAAACTTGATATCTAGATCTATGTCGTAGGGTTCCTTTTATACACCAAGGAAACCCTAATGGGCTTACAAAATGCGTCAAGTGATCAATGCATATATATTCCTAACATATCTCATGCATATCACTTTAGCAGTACTAGCTATATAACTAACAATACTAACTATTATAACTAACAGTACTAATGACTTAGACTATTTTCTCTAATCTTCAGCGGTGTTAAGTTAGTACTGGCAGTACTAACTTTCTTCTAGCAGTACTATCTTCAACTCTGGCAATACTAACTAAGCTTGGCAGTACTAAGTGTGATAGGTTTAAATCTAAAACAAAAGAAAACTTGAAAATTTTAAGTATTTTTGAAAATAAAACTTGTACAACACTTAAGAAAGTTGTAATTCTTTTATAAACCTACAAAGCCATGAGTTTAACAATTCTCTCATCATATCTTTACTTCTTTATAGAGTCAACCCTAACTTAACACTGTATATTATTATATTGCACATTTTATGCTTGGTATAGTTGTCTTTGTCTTTGATTACAGGTTATATTTGATGAGAAGAAGGTTGGAAATTCTTAGGAAGTTTCACTGGATGATTCTTGGAGGATGATTTAACCAGTTATTGCATGTTTCTTCTCCATTATTGAGCAAACCAAGGGAGTACTAGTTTTTTTTACTTGTTTTCTTTTCCCTTTATTCGTTTTACGGGTACTTTTATAGAACATTGGGGACAATGTTTAACTTAAGTGTAGGAGGGAAAATAAGCCTTAGAAACTATTTCTTCATTTTCCATTTGCTTTGCCCATAAAATGATGGGTAATATATCGACACATAGCATAAAAAGGTAATTTTGACCCAAATTTAAAATATTTTATGACACATACCGACAAAAACCAAGTATTAATAGCGTCTCATAGATAGGAATGTGTATGACTAGCATAAAAACCCTCAAAATTCCACCCCAAAATGTGAGGTTCTCCTTTAGATCTATAGGAATTCGGGTATCCATTATTGATACCCAAGATAGTTTATACCTTTAGCTTTCTCGAGTTAAGGAGTGAGCAATCATAGGTGTTTATTTCGTCATTACGGATGTGTACGTGTGGTCTTTGTCATTTTTTTAGAACATTGAGATCGGTATTAAACTATATGAGTGTACCGGTAGTATATTAAATTCTAGAACTTTTTTTGTGATGCATCCCAAGACCGCATAGTAAGTATTATGATTTGCTTGATAAAAGGCATTAGGATTAACCCATGTTTTAAACCTGTGATTATTATGATGGTCACACCGATCATATAACTATCCCACACCCTTGCCATGCACTAACTTTTAGTGCAGGATACCCCTAGTACAACCCTCTGAGCCTATCCTTTTTCACGGTTTTCGTAATTTTCTGGTTAAGCCGGACTATTAATGAAGAGCATTGTCACCTTTAAACCAATTGTTACACCCAAATCGGCTCCCAAATAAACACTTGCAAGAACCCTTGATGCACTTCAATTACCCTTTTAAATCAGCCCCTAAACTTGTGTGAATAATAATCTTGAAGATGATTTGAAGATATGACAACTAGAACATGATGACCTTTAACCTTGAGATTGATTCTTGAAACCCCCCCAAAAAAAGTGAAACCCTAATTTATGAATCCTTGTTTAAACCTTGAAAATGGATGGATTAACCCTTAGAAACACCTTACAATACCATGAAAATGAACTTAGAACACTTGAATTAGATCAAAAGTCAAAGATGGTAAAACCCTTGGTGTTGGTTTTTGGGCCGTGAGCTAGGAACAAAGGGAGGGAGGAAGTGTGTGTTTTTTGTGGCTTGGGAAATGAGATGAATGACCTAAAATGTGTATAAGATGGTATACATAGTGCAAAGTCAAGGGTTTGAGGTTAAATGGTTTGACTAGTCAAGTAACTAGCACACTTATATGTGTATGCTGGTTGGTTCAACCACACAATAGAAAAGGAAGAAAGTGTGAGCAAAGGTTGAGACACTTGTACAAGTATCATGTGTATTTGAAAGTTTACTAGCCATCATGAGTCAAAATGGGTCAAGGGTGGTGTAAGAAGGTCACATGAGAATGTTTAGCAAGGAAAGGGTATGATGTGGTATTATTTTTGGTTAAATTTTTGTGTTAAATTTGGTATAAGTGGGTATTGTTTAGGCTAAATGGTAAGAAGGTATGATATTGTAAAAGTTTAGACGTAACCACGAAGAATAAACGAATACATTAAAAAGTATAACTAATGAATATGGAATATTTTGTAATATATAAATCTACTGTTGAGCACAGTAGGGATATTAAATCTAAAATAGGGTTCATGTTTAATAAACGTTTTAAATGCTGTAATGATGAGGTGTCATTTTATACACTTTTTCGAGGTCATTTAACCCACTAAATCGTGCATTTATGCCCAAAATAGGTACTTAATCGTTCATTTTCAGGTATTTAGCATTTGGAAGGCATTAGGAGGAAATACACATGACTTGGGCCCATTTGGAGAAGAAACGGATAAGACTACAGACCTACACCAACATATCTCAAGATTATGTTCTCAGCGGCTGGAGACGGCGTCACAAAATATACGTGACTCCGTCATAACTCATCTCATAACGGTGTCACAAGATTTTGCGACAACATCAGCCTGCACGACCCAGCCCAAGATCTAGAATATTCTCTTTCACGACGGCGTCACAAATAAAACGCGACGCCGTCGCATCGATTTATCTATATATACAAATCCATTTTTAGGGTTTTATGTATGTAACTTTAGAGTAAAAAAGGGAGACGAACCCTAGTTCGTTTGGCAGCTTATTAGGACGATTTTAGGGCTTTAAAGCCCTATTGTAACTCCTTCAATTCATGTTTTAATCAAGTAAGATTATCTTAATCATTTAATATGTCTTGTTGTTTGATTATTTATTGTGCTTACTTTATCTTTAACATGCTTGGCTAAACTCCTTATTGTGTTCATTTATGATTGTATGCAAGCTAGAATGTAGATCTTAGTGGTGTTGTGATATGTGTGAAAACACATATCCTTTTTATATCAAAAATGACCCTAAAAAGACCAAAACTGTGCATTAAAGGCGTGTATATTGCTTGTTTTGTCTTTCTTATTGAGTAGGTACAGACAACAAAGAAAAATCAACAAGAAAATGGTTAAGAACCAAGGGCAAAAAACAAATACGAACGGAAGAGCAACCAAAACCGGGAGGAATCACAAAGTCAAATTATGGTCAACCTCCAGTAAACTCTTGGTCAACATGGTCAAAATCACTAAAGGACAAAATCCCAAAGTTACAATTCAGTTCCTCATAAAATCCAAAATCTACAAAAGTGGTCCCTAATCCCTAAATGTTAACACTCGTTAACATTTATAAAACAGAAGTTAACATTTGTTAAAATCCATATCCAAAACCCTCTACCCATAAGCCCAAATTCCCTAATACCCGGCCCAAGTCTTTTTTATATGTCAAAAGGTCAAAGCCCGGGTCAAACTTATACAAACGCGCTCTTCAGTTAAAATTAACGGGAAAAGTGTTTTACCACTATCACGTCCGTCTCCTTCCGCTAACCCACGAAGTAAGAAAAATCAAAAGGGCTTTTTACGCAATATGGGGGCCAATATTAATTATTTTTCTTACATAACATAAAGTATTTTAATCTTACATAAATTTCATAATTGTCATATGTTGCATTTTTTGTAATTTCTAACATTTAAATGAAGTTTATGCATGCTTTTATGGATTTTATTACGTTAGGGGTTTCTCATGACTCTCTCTTGCCGATCCAGAATGGATTCAGGTTCCTCGGACAAAGACATATCAGGCTTTACACTAATCCAACGACTTGTATTGAAGAATCGATGATTGAAGAATGATCAAGGGCTATAATGATTGAGAGCGTCTAACTGAATTTATGCTTAGAAGCTTCCCTAACGGGCTATATAAAGCCTCTCTTCTCTCACACAAAGGATCTTATCTTATCTTTTCTAGAGTAGCTTTTAGCTTAGTAAATTTAGCTTAATGTAATTTTCATTTAAATCTCTTGTAATCTCCTTTTAAATATTGTAATCAAGTTTTTTTTTAGTTAATGAAATTGAGTTTTTACTTTAAAATAATATGTCATAAGCTCTTGTTTTTACTCAAAAGTTCTTAATCTTCATCAAATGATAAGCTACTGTTACATAAGCTCTTATAAGCTCATACTAGCTCTCACAAGTCTATAAGCTTGTGATTGAGTTTAATTCAGTCCTTAATTCACTTAAATTTTAAAATCAACTTAATTACCTTGGATTATTGGAAAAAGAAGCTTATGGAAGGGAAGCTAGCCATGGATGAGCTTCCAAGGACTTTACTAGCTTATCCATAAGGATAAGCTAGAGCTAGTAGATAAGCTCATTTGAGCCTTTTAGCCTTTGTTTAGCTAAGGCAGGTTGTAAGTTTCCTTTTACTCTTCCTGTTTTAAATTTCTTAGTATAATCTAGCTTATGTTGCTTAAATAATTGCTTATTGGTGCTTAAACTTGTCTCATTTAGCTTATTGAACTTGATTTATAATCTGTTTTAGGCTTTAGTAGTATAGATCTTAGATTTTTATAATTTGTCTTAAAAATCATTAAAAATCCAAAAATAGAGTAATTTAGCTTATAGCTTATTAAACTGTCTTATAACTTGCTTAGGTTTGCTAATTAGGTTTGCTATAAGCTGTTTATCATCTGGTTATTAAGTTTTAGTCATTAGATTTATGTTTAGCTTGTTAAAATACATCTGTCAAATGTTAAAGGGGTGTTTGGTTTAGTGAGGTTTGACCATTTAAAGTCAAACTGAGTTGTGATCTTTGCTAAAATCATTTTCATAAACACTTTAAATCAGTAATGAAATTGTTTTCTTAGGTTAGATTTCATTATATAAAAAGGTTGAGCTTAATTTCTTTGTTCCTACACCAGGGGAGTTTTTCCCTTTTTCTTGGATTGTTATACTTTGATCCAAGCCTTCCTAGGTTTGGATTTTGTTGCTAGGTGTTCTTAGACACTTAATAGGAGTGTCTAGTGTAGAGGTAACCTCTTAGGTCACCTTCATTGTTGTTTTGGCCATTTGGCAAATTGCTTCAGCAGTAGTACTGCTATTTACTACTAGCTTACCTACTCAAAGTCATTTAAAGCTAGCTTAAGTAGGATTTATGTTTTAAAATTTAGTAAGTTTATAGATTAGATATAGGTTAATATAGATTAAGTCTTAATTTTAAATTTCTAGCTCGTCTAATAGGGTACATTAGCCTTAAAAGTTCATCAAAAAACCTCAAAAAGCCAAAAACAGTAGTAACTAGTAATTAGCTTTTAAACTTAGATTTCTAGCTTATAAGTTTAGTTTTTATGAATTTGTTTTATAGCTTATATGTTGATTGTTAAGTTTGCAAAAGCTAAGCTTCTTTCATAAGCTTATTGAGCTTTCTATCTTATTTAGATTTCAAGCTTTAGTGCTTATTCTTGAGTTTACCTCTTAAGATCATAGGATTTAGATAGCTTTAGGTGTTTTTAGTCAAATTAGCTTGTTGATTTCTAGCTTCTACACCTTCATAAGCATTCAAGGACAGTTTTTTGCTTTTCAAATTTGGAGCTTAAATGAAACTTATAAGTGAAAATTTAGTTTTTAGAGCTTATATGCTCACTTTCTGAAAACAAGCATTTTCATTCAAGTTTTTTAAGACTTTATTTATTGAGTTCTCTCAGCTTATAGTCATTTTATTAAAGTAGCTTAAAAAGTTGTCCTTAACAACTTTTGTTCTTTAAGTTTTTCATAAAAAAAAGGGAAGTGAAAGTCGGGGGTGAGCAAGACTCGAACCCTCGACCTCAACACCTCAACCTTTTATAAACACACACACCACTCCACTCCTTACCGCTGTGCCCATGAGGGACCTCTTTCAAACAGACCCATGCACAATTTATTTCTTATGCACAATTTCCCTTAATAACCATAAAAAGCTGTTAAAGCTTATTTCTGCAGCTTATTAGAAAAGTTGTATCATCGGACTTATTTTTCCTAGTATTTAAATAGTTTTAAAAGCTATTTTTTCGTTTCCCTGTCCATATTTTAGAACTTTTAGAGTTTAATTATGTATTTTTAATCATTTATATTCATTAAAAACTTTAAAAAATATCATAAAAAATATAAAATAATCAAAAAAATAACTAATCTTTTTTAGAAAATATTCTTATAAGCCTAAAGTTCAAGGAAAATTAGTTTTGTGATTTCGTATGGTCTAATTGCAAAATTTCGTTATCTAAAGAACGGGAATCGTTCTCGTTTTCGTTTGTCGTGTCTTAAACTTTCATTATTCAAACATCCGTTTTTATACTAGTTTTTTTTAAAACCATCTTTTTAGTCAAATAGAGTCCATTTTAAAAGTAAAATTTAAGTTAGGTTTATTTTTTAGCAAATTAAGGTTTTTGACTCATCCATTAGGGGCTCGTTTTGCGTTTTTATTAAAATTTGATTTCCCGTATATAGTCTTTATGCTTAATTGATAAAATTTGTTAATTTTAATTGATCAACTTAGTTAATCAAATCAACTATTGTTTCCCATTCAAATCATTGTCCGAACAACAAACGTGGTTTCAATTTCACAAATCGTTGGGGATAACGACCCGGGGAATCATACTTCCCGGTTTATATATGTATTATATTATATTATATATATTTTGAATAATTTTCTTTTCACCTTTGTCCTTAAGGGTAAATTGGTAATTTTCCATAGTATTATATTATATATATTTTAAAGCGTATCAAAGAGCAACCCAACATTGAGAGCGAAAATACTTCCAATACCAAGCCCTCCCATATTCTTGCTAGCGAGGCACTTTTTCCACCTAACCCACGTCATTTTTTTTTTTTTGTTGTTTTTTTTTTTTTTTTTCTTCCTCTCTCCCATGTCAGCCTCGATAAAGAAATGATTACACATGGATTCCAATTGCATATGTTGTGCATTTGCTTATGTTTGGCTTTTCGGAAATGACAACTTTACCAATTGCATTGCAAGGTAAATTACTTGAGTATTTCGGATGAAACATTCAAGTCGTCAATCCTACTTCATTATGTATTTTATGCATATATTAGCCAAATATTTGGAATACAACTATTGGACAAGTAGACTCAATATGATCTCATCTACACAAGTGTGAGTTATGATCCTATGCATATTCTTATCGTCTTGGAAAATGATGTCATTATTTTCATATCAATCGAGTGTGATTGAGTATGTAGGTTTAAGATAATATCTCTTGCTATATTTTGATATAATTTTAAAGTTAGACAAATAAGAATCCGATTTTTTATCCATACTCGAAAACTTGTCAATTAGATTCGATAAAAATATCAATCATAGTTTGAATAATGAGTTGATATATATTTGAAATCTTTCTTGACCCTCACGAACACTCTTTTAAAAGAAGAAAAATAAAGATTTTCATAGTGTGTTCCATTAATCCTAAGACTAGTTGTGAGTGAGGTTGATGAATAATGACAAGTTAATTTCTTACTTCAAGATAGTCATATATTTTGTTTGTGTGAAAAACTATTTGTTGTTATGCATTGTATGCATAGTTTTTGACATTTTATTAGTATATGAATGATTTTTTAACCATTTTAATACAACACAAATCTTTGTAAAATACTATATGTTTATTAAAAAAAAGAATATAATTATGTGTGTGTTAGAACAATGCAAGCACAAACAAAGTTTAACAAAAAAATATAATTTCTTTTACTTAAATACTAATGTATTAATATGATATTTTCTTTTATCTAACCAACCCAAGGTCAGACAAAGCAAGACGATGAAAAGATTTAGACATCTTGTTGGAAGAAAGTTAACGTGTTGGGAATTTTGGTGACGGGTTTTAATGTTTATCGTACGATAATATTTTCCAACATAATTGACACACTATTGAACTCTCAATCCTAAGAAGGTTACTAGACTTCAAAATGATTTACAAGAAGTTTATGTAACATTGGTATATATAGCTATCTATGCCTAAAGGGAATGCACAAACAATTTCGCAACTTAACGTAAGAAATCTAGCATAATTCCTATTAGGCGTAATCCGGCAAACTATTAACAAATAAATAGTGTACATGGCATATGTGTTTAGATAAATAAGTAGCTCAATTACAAGTAGCAATGCTCACTTAATAATATCTATTAACAAAATTACGATACAAGTAAATACACATAATCATTTAGCATGCACATAAAGATATTCGTCGTTGTTTTGTGTATTAAATACAATGATGTATACTTAGCTTGATTTTATTCATAAATAAAATAATTTACTCCCCATTTTAATAATTAATCAAGATCAATGTTTTGAAAATATAAATGTATCGTTTTTCAAAGATGCATTGACTAGAAATGTTTGGCTTGAAAAAAAAGTAAACTACAAGTTTTACGTCAAAACAAAACATAAAGTTTTGACCACTATGTAGTATTTTGCATTTCTGACTTATTTAATTTAAGAATGAAATCTTAGAAGTTTCTTTAAAAAAAGTAGACTCAATTATCTTTAAAATGGCAGGTGGCACGACTTCTACGGACTTACAGTTGATTTTATATAATTTTTTAAAGTTTGCCAAAATCTACTGAAACAGACAGACGGTCCGCATAATGGTGACGGCCCCCAGATATATTTGGGGGCCGCCCTAGCATTTATTCGACCACCACCAGAGACCCAAAAACACGTTTTAGTATAAAATCATTTGGTGACTTAATGTAGGGACGTAGGACTTCAGAAAGTTGTTTCAGCACATGAAATACATGTTTTAGACATCATTTTTACTTCTAGGACTTACAAAGACGTATTTTACACTTCCAAGCTTTTTGAGAATATTTTCAGTCAAGCTAGTATATGAGGTATATTTAACAACAAAACTAATACGAATCAAGCAACAAAACACTTTTCATATTTAATCCCCCTTCATGGGTAATTTGATACATGAATCGTACTCTATTTTAAAAACCATTTGTTTTGAAAACTAGAGCGACGTGGCTCCTGATACCAATTGTGGAAACCGTAGGGGGGGGTGAATACGTTTCCATTTAAAAACTTTAAATCTTTTCTATCAAATCACCAATCAAGTTTGACGCAATATTAGAAGTGTTGATTATAGATCTACAATTACTAAAACTTAATCTAACAATACAACCACACTCACAATATTCACTACAAAGAACTATACAACCATAAGTAAAATGATATACACAACAATCAACGCAATCATGATCACAATGCAAGTATTAAAGTAAAGCAATAAATGTAAAGAAATAAGTAAAGCGAAAGGTAAACGAAAATGCAAACCAGACACGATGATTTATAGTGGTTCGATCACGAAGCTCCTCTTCGCCCTACTCCACTCCCCGAGTATCCAACTCGAGAGTTACTTCACTAATCAACAAGCTCCCTTTCGGCGGAGAAAACCTTATACCAATGCTTACATTATTTTCCGACACTAAGCTAGATGTCGAGTCCTTCTTCGGGTACAACCAAACCTGTTATGTTTTATGGCCCAGCATAACAAACCTTGTGTTTTATGACCTAAACACATAAACCACGTCGCTTACATTATTTTCCAACACTAAGCTATATGTCGAGTCTTAATCTTAGCTAGAACCAATCTATCACCCATACTTGTATTTTGAGGACCGAAATACTAACCGACACAACATCAACACTTCTGAATTTATACACTATCCGGATCTACACAACTACACAAGAATGAAAGATATGGACTAGATCTATATGCAACAAATGTTACAAATAAACTAACTAGACTACATAACTTCGTATCTTGGCGATGACGAAAGTTCTTCTCTTGCACTTGAGGAAATTAAGGAGGAAATGATAGAAGATTTGATCACATTTAAACAAGATTAACCAAGTTGAATGATCAAAGATTTAGAGAGATTTAATGAGATCTAGAGAGAGAAAGAACTAAAAGAAATCATGCAAAAGGGTTGTATAAATAGTTGGAGGTGACTCGCTATTTATAGAAGCTGAAAAACAGCCTGTCAGGAAACGGCGGTCCTAAATATATTAGGGGGTCATCGGTATTTAAGGGGGCCACCGGCCTATTTAAGGGACCGCCCTGACAGATGCTCATGTTTTTGTCTTTTTGTGGTTAAGGTGAAATCTAGTGAAAGTGACACTTGTTTTAGGGGGGAAATGGCCAGATTTTGAAATTCAAAATAATAACCAAATAAAACATTTCTTTATAATTCAAAAATAATTTTTCTAAATAATTTTTGAGAAATAGTTTTGTTATATTGATAAAAATATAAGGTTTAAGATAAAAACTTATTTCTTTGATCATCTTACAAGTTTAATGTTGTTTGTACATACCTTACGTGATTTACGTCGGGTGCAACAAAATGTCGGTGTTGATGTAGACTTGAGACGTCGAGAGATGTGGATGCAGGTATGCATTGATAATTTGTGATTACGAGTAACATGAGCACTTTAAGTTACGTATTACAAGTTACATGTTTGTCATCACCAAAACATAAAGAGACCGTATGGATTAAATATCGTAATATTTGCACTAACAGAGTCGTTTTCTGTAACTTATACTTTATGCTATGAAGTAGCACCCCAAGTGGTATTCCGTTGCGTTGTTGATTTTGGGGGTGTTACAGAGTGGTATAAGAGCACAAGTTATAGCGAACTAGGTCATTTTTAAAAACCTAAACTATAACTGTTTTTGAAAAATTTTAAGAGTCTTTCATCGTTGTTCGGTATCCGCGCGCGCATGCTTTCTGATCCATTATATGCTCTTGATATGTGAGAAATCACATATCTGTTTTGTACCAAAAATGACCCTAAAAAGATGAAATAATGCAAATTATGCTTGTATATTGTGTATTTTGTCTTTTGTGATGTGTAGGTACGGATATTACAAGAATCACAAGAAAAGAGCCAAAAACCAGACAAAAATGAACACGAGAGGAAAAAAGTACACAAGAGCCGGGTGTTTATCAAGCTAAGGTCAACAAAAGTCAATCATGGTCAACTTATATGAAGACAAACCCTTGAAATTACCAAAAGGACCTTTATTGTTAAATCATTTCACCAAAATTCCCAAAACCGATTACTCCGTTAGTCCTTTGCTAGTCTAAGGGTCTAACGGTCGTTAAGTGGTTTATATACTTTAGCCCTAAACCTTTAACTGAGCCCAAGAACAATACCAACGGCCCAACTCCCTTTTATATTAAAACGAGCCCAAGTTAACACTATACCTGGTCAAACAAAACAACGGAAAGAAAAAGGCGTAAATTTTGTTTACTATTCACCCATCGTTCCCAAATTTTACCCTGCACCCAATTAACCTCACTTAAATTAAATTAACCCTTCTAGAAGTGCATCTGACACGTCTGACACCTAGGGGAGCCACGCTGGCAATCCCACGACATTTGATTGGTTGAAAAACGTGGCACGAGATCCAACGGTCCAAATGATGAGATCAAAGACGGTTAGAGATCAAAGGCTGTGATTAAAGACGGGGGAGCGTCCGAAAGGGCTAGAATGTTCACCTCTCGGCTATAAATAGAGGATGCCTCACACACATAGTGGGATATCTAGTGTAGGAAAGTAGATTTAGTATAATTTTAGCTTATTAATCATTTTTTAGCTTATTGTTTTCAAATCAGTGTAACTTTCTTTTCATTAGCTTGTAATCAGTTTATTCAATCAATAAAAGTTTTTTTTCATATTGTTTAATTTGTATTTCACATTTTCACTTTACTTAACTATGGTTTGATTAAGCTCTTAGCTGTCACCTATACTAATAAGCTAGCCTAATATTCAGTTAAGCTCTCAAAGCTTAACTGAGCTTATTGATACTCAAAATTCACTCCAAATGTACCTCAGCTTATTTGGAAATGAAGCCAGTTGTGGAAGGGCTTCCAAGACCTTACCAGCTTATCTTAGATAAGCTGGAGCTTTGTTGATCAGCTCTTGGAGCATTTATATAAGCTTTGTTTGTGCAAAGGCTGTTGTAAGTTTCTATTTTACATTTTATAGCTTAAAAATTGCATGTTAGCTTATTTCTGCTTAATATTAGCTTATAATTGTTTAGATTAGCTTATTATTGCTTACAATAGTTGTTTAATGCTTAATATAGTCAATCATTAGTTTAAATCTTAGTTTTCATAATTTTGATATAAAACAGTTGAAAAAACCAAAAATATTAGCATTAATTTGTAGCTTATAGTTTCTGCTTATTTGATTGTTGTGCTTTGCTCAAAAGTTTTGTTATAAGCTAATTACCATCTGGTATTTGAAGTTTGATTCTTATTTCTCTATCTTATAAGCTAAAAATGAGTTTAGAGGACTTAAAGGGGTGTTTGGCTCATGGCAATACTAACTTGAGTTAGTACTGTCCAATGCTATTTAGTCCTTTAAGTTGATTTTAAACCTTAAATTTAGGTTTATAAAGTTAGGAATTAAGGTTCTTATAGGCTAAATCAAGTTTTAATCAAGTTTGTGAGTAGTTGTTAAAATCTGTGGACATTAGTTCAGGTTCTTAGGATTTTTGTGATTATATATGCTCTAGCTGCATTTGTTGATCATTTTGTTCTTGATTAGTTGTTTAAAAGGTATTGAAAACAAGTTTTTAGGTCTGTATAATTTGGTTTTGAGTTTTGGTCATATTTGTGTCAAGTGCATCAGTCACTTATTTGAGTGTCTATTTTAGATCTGTAAATTTGTCCTTTGTCTTTTCATAAAAACTTTAAAAACCAAAAAATAGTTTTCTGCCTGAACTAGTATTTTCAATAAGATTTTTCATAGCTTATTCGAATTTCCAAATGCTTTTTGATTGAAGTTTTAAGTAGTTTGTAGGATAAGCTTTTTAGTGGTATAAGCCACTAGGTCATAAGGATCCCTTAGCTTACTAAAAAATAAGCTCAAAGATGCCTAATTGTCTGTTTTGAAAATTGTTTTGAGCAAAAAGTGCTTTTGTGCTTATTTCAGCTTATGGCTTATTGTTTTGATTAAATGTTGTTCAGCTGTGCTTATTGGGTTTGTTTTAAAGTGATTTTAGCTTATTTGATTGTGTTTGAGCTTATTCAAGCTTATTTGTTTCTTAAGTTTTGTGCAAAACACTAAAAATCCTTCTAAGTGTAAACTGTGACAAATTAATAAGTTTTTTTTAGCTTATTCAGAGGTTTTCACAAAAAAGTTGTTTTAGTAAAAAGTGCTTATTATAAGCTGTTCTATAAGTTTTGTTTAAAAAGTTTTGCAAAAATTAAAAAAAGGGGAATTCGGGAAGTCAGGGGTGAGCAAGGCTCGAACCCCTGACTTCAACCTTATTCAACCCTCTTTTATCACACACCTCTCAACCGTTGCGCCCTTGGGACTTTTACGTCCTAAGGTGCATTCAATATACCTTTAACACATTTTTGGCCCAACTTGAAATAAGCACTTCGAGTGCTTAACTACTTTTTTCTTGGCTTATTCGTTTGAGCTCGTTTTGAGTTTTTAATTTTCCTACAAACTTGTTATCATAAGCTACTTTTAGTAATTTTCTAGGATTTTTATTTTAAACTTTAGTAATTTTCGTGCATTTATTTTGTTTAAAAACTTAAAAAAATCATAAAAAATAGAAAAATAATCAAAAAAATAAATTTCTTTTTCTGAAAATTTTCTTTTATTATTTAGTAGGTTTAGAAATCAAATTTGCTTTTGTAAGTCTTAAATTTGATATACTTGCTTAATTGTCGCGTTTTCTTTAATTCTCGTTATCGTTTTAGTGTCTAATTGTTCAATTGCTTAGTCGTTTATTTTCTTTTATATGTTTTATGTGTTTTATTTATTTATTCATAGAAATAGAAAACCAATTCAAAAATTTGAAGTCATTCAAATCATTGTTGTTGATAAAATGTAATGCCTAAAAACATTAATAATATTTTTTCACATCTTTACGTTTTGATAATCACAAAATATAAAAACGCTCAACGTAACAAGTAATTAGAAGTAAATTCTCATTTCAACATTTACATCACTTAAAGGTATGAATAAATAAATGCTTAATGCATTTTAT
>BQNB010094274.1:0-26159 GCA_026074375.1 Tanacetum coccineum | reverse complement strand
AGATATTCCCAACTAGTAGCACTATAGCAATTCATGCAAGTTAAATCATAAAGTAGTTTCATTCATTACTTAATAAGCTCAGCATTGATTGCAATTAAAGCTAAATAAGAGATAAGATAAATTCATACTATAATGGTATGAATCATTACAAGATAAAGTAGATAAGCATAAAGCAAAGACATTCTTGAAATGTAGAAGATGCCACAAGCAAAAGATGGGTTGTTTATTATTAAGGGAAATTAAGCTTTTGAGAGTGCTCAATTATGGTGAGGAGGTTGTTATTGAGGATGGAAATTGAGTGGAAGGACCAATGATGAGAGATTTGATACGATTAAGGTCATCTTTCAATGTATCAAATAGATCTCGGGTATCCAAGCAACAATGACAAAATTCCGAATGAAAGTTTACTTGATCTAAGGAGGGTGGAGGGATATATGGTGAGGTGAGAGGTGAAGGATTTGTAGCTTCAATTGCTTGTTGTAGATAAATCTCAAGGAGATTAGACAAGTGATGAAGTTCATGTGCAATTTGGTTTTGAGTTGGATTTTGAGGAGGTGAAGAAGATGCAAGAGAGTTTGTTGTTATAGGAGAGGTAGGTAGAGACCTATTTGGTAGAGGAGAAGGTGGTGATGGTGGAAGATTATGACTTTGTCTCCAAGGTTCAAGAATGGCCTTTTTGTATTTTCGTGAGTAATCACGAGGGGATTTGCTAGAGGATGACATTGAAACTTTGAGGAGAAGTGAAGAGTGTATAAGAGAAGTGGTGATTGAGATGAAGAAAAATGATGTTTATATAGAAGAATTTTGGGAGAGGCATGGTGTTGAAGAATAAAGATTTTAAGGAGTGTTTGGTTTAGAAAGAAAAGATTGGCTGGACCTAATGGGAATAAGGTCAAAGTTGCAGATAAAGAGGAGACAGGAGAATTTCATGGTTCCTCTAAGGGCGGTCCCTTATATTAGTGGCAGTCCCATTTATGTTAGGGAGTCGCCCAATGGTATGTGATTAATTACACATACCTTTTTTCATTAAAAACGAGCTTAAATAACAAAAAACGTACCCAAAAATACATTGTATTTGTATGTTTTCACTTATATTTGCAGGAAACGGATATCCGACAAAAAGACGAAAAATCAAGCAAAAACGGACAAAACCGAGCACGGAATGGAAAAGCGTGGAAAAGACAAAGTCAAATCGAAGCCACAGTCAAAGTCAAAAGTCAAAGTTCAAACTCGAAGCCGTAAACCGAAGAATACTTAATGGGCCCACCCGGGCCCATCTAATGGGCCGGATAAGCCCATTCGTATATTGTACGAAGACCTTAAGCCTAAGTAAATTAAAATAGCCCAAACAACCCACCAAAAGCCCAACTATAACTTTTGGCAAAAGTTATACACCACAAGGACTGAGTTCGCAATTGCATGTATAACCCTCGAGGACCAATATTGCCACATCACAAAACTTTCACCACACCACAAGGACTTAACCTGCAGACCCTTATATATCTTTCAGGGGTTTTTTCTGCCTAATCCACAAACTCTTAAACCCCACAAGGACTACAATTGCAATACATCTATACAAATAGAGGGACTTCTTGTGACAAAAACCCCAAACTTCACCCTGCAGTTAAAAAATAAAACACTGTATATCTTCCTAGTTTTCCCGCCTTATACCCTGCACCCATCACTTTCACCTCGAACACTGTCCACCTCAGCCAAAAACATCACCCTCCTCAAACCCACACCCCACATGGGCTCTTGCCATGTTGGCAATCCCATGAAAACCCATTGGCTTAAGGATAATGACAAGGATTAAACGGCTGTGATGATTTTGAGTGGGCACCAAGACAATCCAATGGCCAAGATTGGACTATGTTTCACCTCACACAAGAAACACACTTATGTTTCTGTCTCAGCAAAGAAACACAACCAAGAAGAAGACAAAAGACCAAAGAGAAGCCAAGACCCTAGCTCGTTTTCTATTTAAGTATAACTTTGTAATGACATGGAAGGCAATAGTTACTTAGGTTTTTTTTATCTAGATAGTTTTGATTTTAATGTAATTTGACTTTTCTTGTAATGTTTTTTTTAGTCTAATGAAATTTAATCTTGGTTCTTAAAATATGTCTTAAGATCTTATTGATTTCAAGGTTAACTTATGTTTTAAAAGTCACAAAAGCTCTTATATAAGCTCTCATTTAAGCCTTTTATAACCTGCTTTCATAAAATTAACTTAGATATATAAACAGCTAAGAAAACACAAAAAGAAATCCACCTCAAAAATTCCTCAGCTAAATTTGGATGATAAGCTAGATTGGAAAGAGCTGATAGACCTACTAGCTTGTCTTTTTGACAAGTTAGAGCTTGTAGATTGCTTATTTTACCCTTGTTTTAGCAAAGGGCAATTGTAAGTTCCATTTTTACCAATTTTCTCAACAAGTGCTTATTTGCCTATTTATGATTATTGCTTGTTTCTATTGGCTTATTTATGTTAGTTTATCATGTTTAGTGCTTATTTAGCTTAGTTTATAGTTTGAATATTATTTTTACAAGTTTTAGTCTTAAAATCAAAGAAAAACCAAAAATAGTAGCATTAGCTTTAATCTTGTCATTTCTGCTTAATTAGATGTTAAAAGTTGATCATTAGGTTTGTTGTTAGTTAAATATAATCTGGTATTTAAGGTTTGTTTGTTATTAAAAATCAGTTAACTAGCCTTAATAATGGTTTTTATGGTCTTTAAGGGTGTTTGGTGGAGATAACAAACAAAACGGAACGTCAAATCGTATAAAAAAATGTTTTGGGTAACACCTGTCAAGTTTGCCCTAACCTTTTTGAGCTCAGTCTTATCATTGGTTCTAAAAAATGTTTCTAAGTCTTTTAAGTTGTTTTTGAGTTTTTCTCATTGTTGTTCAAAAACTGTTTTGACCAAATTAGCTTAAACAACTTATTTGATTTACTTTGTTAAAACCAGCTTTTAAGTTCAGTTTCAGAGTCCTTTTTGAGTATCAAATGCATTAGGTTAAAGTCCTTTTATTTTACTTTTGTCAAATTAAAAACCTGTCAAGTTTACATTAAGTGTTTTTCTAGTCAAAACTGCTTTTTTTTTTCAATTCAACTTATCAGATGGTTAAATTTATCTTTAGAGCTTAATTTTGTGAGCATAAGCTCATTGGAAGCTATTCTAAATCTGTTTCAACTTATTTTACAAGTTTGAGCTTATTTGCAGCTTATTTATAAGCTGCAAAATAGGCCATTTTTTTTTCAAGAACCTCTCCTGGTGCAAACAGCCACATTCATAAGCTCTTTTAAGGGCTTATTTCAACATCAAATTCCTTTTCAAAACCATTTTTAGAAACTTCTAGCTGATGACTTTAAGCCTTGTATAAGCTTATGGCTCTTTGAACCATTTGAGTGCTTAAAAATAAGCACCAAATTACCCTTTCTGCCTTGTAGTCTGCCATCTTAACTTATAGCTTAATTTGCCTTTTTAAGCTTTCTGTCTGTTCTAATTAGCTTATTCATGCTTATTAGGAGTAGTAGGCCTTATGTTTTTGCTTATTTAGCTTAGCCTTAGCTTATTTTTCCCTAGTAGCTTAACATATTTAGCTTATATATGCTTAGTTAAATTAGTTAAGTCTGCCATCTTTTGTGCTTAATTGTCATTTTTATAAAAAGTAGTCTTTTTTAATTTAGCTTATATTTGTGTGCTTTACAAGTTTTTTTTTTAAAAAAGATAAAAAAAATAAATACCAAAAAGGAGAGGCCAAGGGATTCGAACCCTGGACCTCCCCCTTTATAACCAAGCACACTTAACACACCACTCCATACCAACTGCCCTTGGGTCTTTCACGTGTCAACCCTTGCACCAACAATTAAGTTATCCATCTTTTAGCCCATAAGCCCATAAGTTGTTTTCTGCTTATTTCGTGGCTTATTTGACAAGTTGGCAACCCCAGCTTATTTTTCATAGATTCAGCACCCCTTAATCTACTTTTCTTCATTTTTTTAGATTTTTCCCATTATTTTTAGTATTTTTTATCATTTATTTTCTTTAAAACTATTTTTTAATTATTAAAAATTAAATAAAAATAAAAAAAAACAATTTCTTTTTTGGAAAATTTTATTTTATCATATTGCACCTAGGAAAAATAGATTTGTTTTCGTAGGGTCATTTTTACAAAATTTTAGTTTTTAAAGAACGGGATTCGATCCCCGTTCTCGTTTTCTTCGTTTTTTAACTTTAAACGTTTTCGTTTTAGGATTTTCTTTAATATTTCTTTTAATTTAGTAATTTAGGATTATTAAAACTTTAAAAAATCATTTAGGGTTTAGTTTTTGATAAGTTAGTTTTCTTTAACTCGCGTTTTTACTTTCCCGTCTAAGTTTTAGGTTTAAATCATTCTAGCTTTCGTTCCTAGGTTTTCTTTAATCGTTTTTGAATTTTAATTAGAAAAACCAAGTCTAAATATTTTTTCATTCAAACATCAAATATCAAACCGACTCTCGACTTTCCAATTCACTCCTCGTTGGGACTACGACCCGGGAATATTCTATACTACTTCCGGTTTCATTGATTTTCTTGATAATTATCCTTATTATATATTTATAAGTATTATATATTTATTTATATATTTTAAAGGTTAGTTTCAATCCGAATCAATTTTTGGCGCCGCTGCCGGGGAGGAGTGAAAGCGTTTGTCGTTTCAAAGTTTGACAATTAGTGCTTTGAAGATCCTTCCTTGTGGAGTTATTTTCTTTATAAAAATACAAAAATACAAAAATATTTTTCATTTTCTTTTATTAGTATATTTATATATATAAAAACCAAAAAAAAATCAAGAAAAATCAAAAACCTCTTTTTGTTGATGACAAAATATGTAAACCTAATATATAGTAAATGTAAAAGTTACATGTATCCCCGTATTACCTTTACATTACCTTCTTCGTTTACACTATTCTCCCCCTTTTGTCGAAAAAAAGGGTGTGTCCTTGGAGTTTAACTTTTTTTTCCTGAAAAAGTTAGCTTAGCTCATCCTAGTGAGTTAAAATGTTATCAAACGCCTTATGATTGTTGCATCCTAGGTGCTTTGTCCTTCACCCCTCCCCCCCCCCCCCCCCCCCACCCCCTTTCCCCCCCCCCCCCCCCCCCTCCCCCCCCCCCCCTCCCCCCCCCCCCCCCTCCCCCCCCCCCCCCTTTACCCCACCCCCACCCACATTGTTTATTGCAGGTCAATGGATCAAATTTTATAGCTTAACCTACAAAAATGTTAAGTTTCAAGCAACATATAAAAATATATAACTATTAATGAAGAAAAAAGATATCTTATTTTAGTCAAAAAAAAAAAATAAAAAATAAAAAAAACGGCAAATGATTGTCGAAGAGTAAAAATGATGATTGCGTGCATGCTCCCCCTTGACGAGTACTCCCCCTTGTTTGAGGCGTCAGGATACGATTAAAAAGCTACAAATAAAAATTAGTGTAAAACTAGATTCGTCCTTGGATGAGTAAAATAAAGTGTATATAAGATGCACGCTATGAAATTCGACAGATGCCCCCTGCTCGAGGGCGTTTCAAGTATGATATTACAAAACAAAAGATTAGTGCAATAATAGCTTTCGTATGTAGACAAATTGTCAAAATACAAAGAGTGTATTAGTGGACCCAATATGATTCGTGACGAATGTCCCCTTTGCTCGTGGCATCAAAATGATACCTACAAAAAGAAAAATGAATGGTGCAAACTTCATCCTTTATTGCATATACCCGTAAAGTGAATACGCTATTGAACCTACAAGAGAAAATTAATAAATGCAAACTTTTTCCCAAGACAAGTATGCCATATACTGCATCGAGTATATGAGTGAACCAAAAAGGAAATGATATGAAAAGGCAAATTTAGTCTGTAGACAAGAATGCCTTACACACTAAAGTGTATATTTAAACTTAAAAAAATATTAGTGCAAAATATTTCTTTGTCTTCCGATGAAATCATATATAATAAAATGTATATATGATGCAATATGATTCTTTAAACTAGAATGCAATATGATTTTACAAAAGAAACTCCTAGAGAAGTAGATTAGAAGTAAAACAAAATGTATAATCCTACTACTTGCATCATCGTGGTTGGTTTTGATTGAGAGGTTTAAAGGTTTTAAGGGTGTGGTTGAGAATGAGACACATTTCATTACGAAATTCACTTGGCTTTTGACAAAAGTTGATTATGAGTGTTAGGATATGTGAAAGGTGATTTAACCTTCATGGGTTGAATTGGTTATGAGTTACTAGTAGGTTGTGGTTATGGTGGTGGTAGCAGAAAGATTCATGATGATTCTTCTTGTAAGAAAGACTTGGTGGAAGACTCAATCTTGATAAAAGTAAAAAGGTCTTATCACCAAACCTTACCTTGTTGGTTGATGAGGCAATTGAGGTGATAGAAATGATGACTTTGTGAGTAGTGAAATATGTGGCTCTTGGATACCCAATTGTGGAAACTAAAGGGGGGGTTGAATCGTTTACTGCTTTTTAATTATGGTTTTAAAAGTGTTTGTAAAATTCTAGATTCGATTTATGTAAATTCAACACTTGCACTCGTATGAGAAATTTTTTATCTAAACAATTAATTGGATAGTTTGAAGAAAATATGTAAGACAAAGAGTAAGCGTAAGAACAATAACCACAACGCGAGGATTTTATAGTGGTTCGGTACGAGCACTTTCGCCCTACTCACTCCTCGAGCCCCTAATCGAGAGTTTTCTTCAAATATGTCAACAAGCTCCCTTATGGCGGAAGAAAACCTTACACAACTTTCGCTTATTTGATTTCTGTCACTAAGCTAGGTGTCGAGTTATAATCTAGCTTAGAACAATCAACCACAACTTCACAACTTCATACACAACTTTGCTTCACGACTTGATCACGACTACACAACTTCTTCACACCTTAGTTTTCTTCACACCACTACTTCACCAAGCCACTACTATAATCACACCTAACTAACACTAGTAGGAAAGATTACCAACTATACTTACAACAATCACCAAGATCTAACAACTACACAACTTTACAAGATTTACAAATGATTTACAAGTTATGACATGGATGCAATAAGATTGCAACAACACACAAAGGTGTAATACTTCTTCACTTGATGATGGAAGTATTCTTCTCTTGCACTTGAGAAATTGAGCTTGGATCACTTGGAAACAAAGCTTTATGATTAGATGATCAAAGGATTTTAATGAGATGTGTGGGCTGTTTTAGAAAAGAAAGAATGAGTGCAAAATGTGAGAAAATAGTGAGGAAAAGTCCAGTATTTATAGGACAAATTGGAGGAGAGTCTACCTATGGGCGGTCCCCTTAATTTTAAAGGGGTCGCCCGTGTCCCATAAAATTACACGGGGTCACCCCGAGTCATTTAAGGGGCGTCCGCCCTATGACTAAAGGCCCTTCACCCACTTTGTCTTTTGTGTAGAATGAATAATTCCTAGAACTTTTTTACCGTTTAGGTCCGAAAAATTAAATATCAAATGTTTATTTTGAATAAAATATTTTTATAATTGTATAAAATGTTATGTATATGATATAACAACATTTTATAAAAGTGAGGATTAGAATAAAAATTTCATATGATCATAAAAATCAATAAACAAATTAATTATTCATAACCATTAAAGTGATTATAAATTATCAACGAAAAGAAATTTTCAACTAATACTAGTTTTACGTATAATATTACAATTTGCACGTAATTTAAATTAAGTTATTATCAAAACGTAAAGATGTGAAAAATATTAAAACATGTTTTTAGGCCTAATCTCAACAACAATCTCAACCCTTATGATGATTACAAAATTTAAACTCATTAAATGTAAAATTATTTTTAAACAAGTATTTAGTGAGTTTTATGTCATTTCTCCCCCTATTTTTGTAGAATCAAAAAGGCATCGTCGAGAATTGCTAGTAAAATCGACAGAATAAATGCTCCCCCTTGATGTGTGGACCCCCCTTCGTTCGAGGGCACCAAGGAATCGAGCTATGGTTTCTTGGCTACAAAAACGAGTTAGAACAATACAAATATTTCTAACATGTAACAAGAAGGAAAGAAAAATATGACAAGTGCAAGCAAACTCAAGCAAAAGATACTTTCATTCCTTTATGTAAATGAAATGGTGAACCACATACACAAGCATCCATAAAATGAAAAACCAAGAGCATTTTTAGAAGCATATAATACATAAAAGAAATCCTAAATACCATAGAAGAATTTTTTGATGCTTTGCCACACAAAAGGGTTTGACAATTATTTGTAGGCATATTAACGAGATTTTTGGTTGTTGATGGAGATTTGGAAGCAGGTGGTTGTGGAAGGGTAATCACTTTCTTCTTTTGAAACTCTAGGTGGTGGATGAGGTCGAGTGAGGAGGAATTCAATCCAATTGATATCCTCACTTAAAGCAAGGAATTGTTTTTGGGTGAAGATGCAACAAGGGCAATACCCAACATGGGTTTCAACTTGGTTAATGTTAAGGGATAATAGGGGGTGGAGTAAGGTTTTGAGAGTAAAGGTTAATAAGGGGAATTCTTTTGTTGTTACGGAAGAGATCATGGAGCTTAAGAGGTTTTCGATTAGGTCTTCTTAGTTGATTAATGTCATCAACTAGGCTTTCTCTACTTAGAGATAGAGGTGGTGTGTGTTGAGTTTGGTTGTCACTTTGAGGTGGAGCTTTGAGTTCGAGTAACATTTGAATTTGAATGGGTTAAGATTGGAAATGGGGATGTGAGACAACATAGATGATTGGGAGTGTCCTTAAAGTAAGGGATTTTGTAATGCTTGATTGGGGAGATTGTTTTCTTAAGAATGGTTCAATGATGAGGAGTGATGTTTTTGGCATTGGTAAAGTAAACTTACATGACTCATTGGATGTGTACAGGGTTTAGTTTCTTGGGTTTTCACACTCATTTTGCTCCCTTGATGGTTGGATGTGGTTGGTTAGATATGTCATTAGTGAGATGATTATGATGATGATATGTTGATGTAATGTATTTATAATGAGAGAATGGTTTAAATTATGAATAATGAACATTTAAATTATCAAATCCAAGAAATGTTTGTAAATTTAGGGAAACAGTAGCAATCTAATAGGGTATAAGTCCAAGAGGGATGAAAAATACTGTTTTTCTCGTTTGGTGATCCCCCCCCCAGTCTATGTCGGATCCCCTTAATATTAGGGGTCGGTCCCCCTTAAAGATAAGGCGACCGCCCTTCTATGAATAAGGCCGCCTACTGCTATTCCTAGATTTCCCAAAAATTGAATTGTCACAAAATTTTGTGAGAGGGTCTCGTGTTTTGTTGTGTTAAATTGGTAGCAAGGTCCATTCTTTTATGGGAAATTAAGATTTTTTAGCACATAACAATTAAGCATTTCAACATCTATATATATACAAGTTGTAGTATATAACACTATTTCACATAATTTTGGCATATAATTAATATATTTAATGAAGACCAAAAGAATGAAACATATAAAATAGCAACTAGATATAATGCATAAAGAATTTTTTCTTGACAAGAGGTTAAGTTTTTAAAAAAACGAACCAAACATTTTGTGCAAATACTAGTGTGTGTGCCTAAGTGCAACAGATGTAGAAGAATCGACTTAATTTCGACAATAAGACATGTCAAACATAGAAATAAACCAAATGCCTCCTTAGATTTAATTTTGCTCAACCAAGATTGTCGAAATAAAATATTAGAATTATAACATTTGACAACAAGTTAAGAGAACATTATGCCAAATGTAAAAAATATTTTTAGTATATCTCAACGTAGATGAAAATTGATTTCAGGTGCTCCGAGAAAGACTTATTTAGAAAAATAATAAATTGGACTATTATATAATATATATATATAATGAGATATGCATTATAGAAAGAAAAATTATAAAAAGTTTGCTTATAAAAACTTTTTCCCAATCTTGTGTTTTTGTGTAAAAAATGAAACCTAGAATACTAAAGAAAAAAATAAATTAGTCATTCAGTGGGTGGTCCGCCTTAAATGTCCCTGGGGCCGGTCCCCTTATAATTAAGGAGGCCGCCCTTTATGAATAAAGGGCTCGTCCACCAGTTGAGAAAAAATTCCTCCAGATTTTTTAACAAACAGTTTCTTGATGATTATCCATTTCTTTATTATGCCGAAAACTTAATCAATTTGTTACATCATTCCTAGACCCTAGATGTAAGTCTAGTTAAGAACAGGCTCACGTTAAGTGGATTAGTTAGATTAACGCTATGTTGTCTTCCGATTGAAGACCTTTCTATAAGTGATATTCCCTTTTTGAACATTATACGCGAAGGAAGTGATGAAAATTTCATATCGTTTTTGTTCGTGATTGTTAAAACGTGACTCTTACTTAAAGTCTAAAGCCCCCTATATGTTATCAACACAATATTTGGAATGGTCGTCAAAAACCTAACGCCATATCTAAGAGAGCTAGTTTCATCTATCGGGCTTGTTACCATGGCCTTTTTTTTTCCTCGGCGCTTACATATTCCGATAGGTTGTGGAGATGGCAAGAGCGGTTTGCTTCTTCAAAAACCAAGATGTTAGGCAACATCCCATAAACGTGCAAACACCACTAGTGCTCTTGCGATCTACGTAATCTCCCGCATGATCCGAATCCGCATACACTATTGTTTCTATGTCGGATCCCTTAGGATACCATAATCCTAAATGCGTAGTGCCTTTAATGTATCAAAAGATACGTTTAACCGCTTCTAGGTGAGAGGTTTTGGGATCCTCTTGAAAGCGTGCACAAAGGCAAACACTAAACATGATATCGGGTCTACTTGCCGTTAAGTATAATAAACTACCTATCATGCCTCTATATTTGGTATTATCTACGGACTCACCTTCTTCGTCTCTCGTGAGTTTGGTTTCCGTAGATATAGGGGTTTTCATTGGCTTAGAGTCTTCTAGTCCAAATTTCTTAAGCATTTCCTTAATATATTTTGATTGATTAAAAAATATTCCATCATCTAATTGTTTTATTTGTAATCCTAAGAAGAAATTTAGTTCCCCCATCATACTCATTTTAAACTCATCATGCATGATCTTGGCAAAGTCATCACACATTTCTTGACAAGTTGATCCGAATATAATGTCATCAACATATATTTAGAAAATGATGATGTTGGAGTCTTTTTTTTAGTGAAGAGTGTGTTATCTACCATTCCCATGGAGTAATCATGTTTAATAAGAAAGGCTTTTAATCGATCGTACCAATCTTTTGGGGCTTGTTTTAGACCATAAAGAGCTTTCTTAAGTCTATAAACATAATTAGGTTTTGCAAAGTCAATGAATCCCGGAGGTTGTGCCACGTAAACTTCCTCATTGATAAAACCGTTAAGGAATGCACTCTTCACATCCATTTGGTATAACTTAAAGTCTAGTGCGCAAGCATAAGCTAAAAGTATTCTTATGGACTTCAGTCTAGCTACGGGTGCATATGTTTTGTCATAATCAATTCCTTCTTGTTGATTATAACCTTGGGCGACTAGCCTAGCTTTGTTTCTAGTTATAACACCATTTTCATCGAGTTTATTTCTATATACCCATTTTGTTCCGATAATGGTCATATCCATGGGATTTGAGACTAGTTCCCAAAAATTATTTGTTTTAAATTGGTTTAATTCTTCTTGCATGGCCATTACCCAATTTTCATCTTTTAATGCCTCATTTATATTTTTAGGTTCTATTGTTGAAATAAAGCAAAAGAAATTGCTTTTGTCTTGAGCTTGCGACCTAAGAGTTCTTTGATTTAGATTACCAATAACGTTTTCTAGGGGATGAGTTTTAGATTCTTTAATATTTACAATTTGATTATTTTCTAATGAAACGTCTTCAAGATCATTGCCTATGAGTTTTATTTTACTAACCTCAATAGCTTCTTATTCGACTAACTCATCATCTTCCAATGATGATGTTTTAGGCGGGGGAGGAGTTTCATCGAAAGTTACATTCAATGACTCTTCAACTTTCATTGTTTGTTTGTTAAGTATTATGTAAGCTTTACTATTTTGCGAATATCCTAGGAAAACACCTTCGTACGACTTTGGGTCAAACTTGGTGAGGTAATCTTTTGTATTAAGAATAAGGCATTTACTTCCGAATACTTTAAAATAGTTAAGGTTTGGTTTCCTACCTCTTAACAACTCGTATGGAGTTTTTTCTAAAATACGTCTAATGGAAACTCTATTAATTATATAGGTTGACGTATCGACCGCATTACACCAAAATTTTTAAGGAATGGATTGTTCATTTAACATGGTTCTACTCATTTCTTGTAAGTAAACGATTTTTCTTTCTACTGTACTACCTGCATTAGATTGTGGAGTACAGACGGAAAAAAATATGAGATATCCCCATTTAATCACAATATTCCGAATTGTACTTCATTATCAAAATCCGACCATGATCCTTCTAATTGATACAATGGAACATTTATCCTAATTATGTTTTGATCATTTTGCTAAATATTTTGAAATTTGGTCGAAGGCTTCGTTTTTATTTGCTAAAAATCTAGTTCATGTGAAGCCGAAATAGTTCAGCTACGATTACAAAGGGTATAAAAACATTCCCCTCATAGCTTCGTATGGCGGAAGGGCCAAAAAAATCGATGTGAAGTAGTTCTAAGCATCTAGTTGTTGAAACTATATTTTTAGCCTTGTGACTTGCATGAGTTTGCTTTCCAATTTTACAAGCATCATAAAAATGTCGGTCGTATTTAAGTTTAGATAGAATTCTAACTAATTCTTTAGATGTTAATGATTGAATTAGTTGCATATTAGTGTGACCTAATCTCCTATGTCATAAGTGAGAGTTTTCGTCTAATTTTGCCAAAGCAATTTTGTCTCCGTTTTATTTCCTAGTTTCATTACCTATATCCCTGCCTTTCCTAATTCCTTTACCCTAAAACCCTTTTTCGTCTTTGATTATTTTGCTATCGTGTTCGGTAAATATTACTTTGCATTTATTATCACATATTTGACCTACACTAAGCAAGTTATATGTTAAGTTATCTACGTGCTCAACAATTTCAATTATTAGAGAGTCTTGAGAAATCGTACCTTTGCCTATGATTTTACCACGCAAGTTGCTCTTAAAAATTACGTTTCCTCCGTTGTACGCTTTGTATGAAGAAAACAACTTTCGATTACCGGTCATGTGTTTTGAGCATCCACTATCTTTAATCCACTCATCGAGTTCCAAGTTTATTCCTAGGCATATTTCATCTGGCGCTTGAGCTACAAGACAAGTTTCATCTTTAGTCTTTTCCATTTCATCTTCTCCATTGTCTCTCTATGCTCCTCCAATAAATGCTCTTTGATCGTTGTTCTTTGGCGGCTTTGAACATTCTTCAATGAGGTGATTTGGATCACCACATCTAAAATATTTTCTTTCACTTTTACCATAACCATTATTTTTACTTCTTTGAAATATTTTTCTATCGCCTCGTGGTTGTCTTACAAATCTTCCTCGTCTCTTGAAGAATTTCTTGAATTCCTTTACGGCCATAGCATACACTTCGTCTTCACTATCGGAGCTTGGGCTATCTTCATCACTTACTTTCTTTTTCACTTTTAATGCAAGAGATCTAATTTGTTCTTTCTTGCCTTTGACCGTTTCGAAATCTTTCTTTATAACTTCTTCATAAACTTTTAAGTTTCTAATTAGTTCGTCAAGAGGTAAGGTTGTTAGATTCTTTGATTCTTTGATCGCTGTGACTTTTGCGCGCCATTTAGGATGTCATGCCCTAAGAAATTTCCTAACACAATTCTTGCTAGAAAAACCTTCATCAAGTGCTTTTAGACTATTAATAATAGTGTTAAATTTAGCAAATGCATTATCTATTGACTCCTCTTCCGAAATTATAAATTGTTCATAATTGGTTTTGAACAGAAGATCTATTTTGCAGCTTTGACTTGATTATTACCTTGAAGGAGAGGATTAATAAAGTAATCCCAAATTTTCTTTTGCGGTTTGACACATAAAAATTATTTTGTATTTTTACGTGGCAAAGCATTATAAAATTATCACTTTAGCTCACTATTTTTTTTGCAAGTTTCTTTTTAAGATCAACATTTTGGTTATGAAAAGACAACTTCATCCTTTTCTTTTCGGGATTATTTTGAATAGAAGGAAAATCAACATCGTAATAACCTTCAAAGATCTAATCTTTTTTTGACTTCACATAAGTTTCGAATCTAGTTTTCCAATAAATAAATCCATCACTTTTAAATAGTGGTGGTCTTTGCATATATTGCCCTTCTAAATGTTTTTCCGATTTCATAGATCGATTCAAGTTTTAAAATACAATTTATTTTAAAATCGTTATTTAACGTGGCTCTTGATACCAATTGTAGAAACTAGAAGGGGGGTTGAATAGTTTACCACTTTTAATTTAAAGTTTTAAAGTTATTATAAAAATTCTAGATTCGACTTTGTGTGAATTCAACACTTAATAGGATAGTATGAAAAATTAATGTAAGACAAGAGATAAGAGTAAGAATGATCAAACCACAATGCGAGGATTTATAGTGGTTCGGTAACGAAGCACCTCTTCGCCCTACTCCACTCCTCGAGCACCTAACTCGAGAGTTTTCTTCACTATGTCAACAAGCTCCCTTTAAGACGGAGAAAACCTTACACAACTTTCGCTTATCTTGATTTTTGACACTAAGCTAGATGTTGAGTTCTAATCTTAGCTAGAACCAATCTTTTTTTTTTTGAACAACAATATATTATTAAACCACTAGCAAGAAGCTAGAAATTACAAAAGTCGACAAGTACGGACTTTTAAGCCAATCGTTCCAACTAAACGAAGCTTACATCTATTACGACACCCAATAAAAAGACGATGAACCACAATATCATTCAAAAATCATCGCCTTTTAGTAGAAGAAAGAACCGCTTCAAAAGGTATACTTGTTTCCGATATTGCCCAAACATGCCCACCACATTACGTAAAAAACAACACCTTCGGAGCCATGCTTATAATTAGAAGATAAGCAAGAATCACAAGCCAGTTTACCAATCTTCATAAGAGTCGCCTCTATGTAAGTAATAATCCCCACCATCGTATTTTATCTTTCGGATAATATCTCTAACCATATTACACTTAAAAAAATAAATGGCTAGACGACACTACAATTAGACTATGAAAAACACGATCCACCTCATTTCACAAATAAACACTAATAGATTCTATATCCATAAAACCTCTACGAGACATGATGAAACCCCGTCGTAATGAATCAAACTTAACTTTCTCACGCATGAACATTCACCTTAATAGGGACAATTTTAATCCACCGGTCTTTGTAGTATACGTCCGCAACATATTATTCAACTTATGCATCTTTCTAACAGAAGCAAACATAAAAAATCACCCCGAATCTCCAAGGACCATTTCCAACGAACTGACACAGAACAAAGTTTACGTCTTGGACCTGAACCAAATAAAGCACGTACTTGCTCCTGTTCTTCGAAACCACCATAGGGTTTTTCAACGAAAAGAAAAGTCCATAATGGATGAGTCAACTTTGTGCCACCCTTCACAAAGTTTTTCTTACATTCTCTAGAGCATAGATAACGAGGATATAGATCTTTAAGAACGATATGAACCAATACCAAATGTCCTTCACAAAAGCATTTTATTCCCCGTTTCCCAGTTTCAATTGCATACATTTAAGAAGATTAATACCTTGATTCTTCTTCAAACATTATTACATGATAAACTTTATGTCCATCCAATACTGACGGAAAATTAAACTTTCACTGCTTCCACCACTTTCCCCCACAACTTCACTACACAACATTGCTTCACTAGACTATGATCATGACTACAAGACCACTTTCCTCACACCTTAGTTTATCTTCACACCCCTACTCGCCAAGCCACTACATAATCACCCCTAACTAACACTACAAGAAAGATCTCCAGATCCAACAATACTTACAACAATCACCAAATCTAAACTACTACAACAAATTTACAAGATTTAACAAATGATTTTACAATTATGAAGGAATGCAATAAAGATTGCAACAACACACAAAGGTGGTAATACATCTTCACTGATGATGAAGAATACTTCTCTTGCACTAGAGGAATTAGCTTGGATCAATTGAAAACAAAACTGTTTTTTTTATGATAGTTGATCAAAAAATTTTAATAAGATGCGTGGGTTTTTCTTAGAACAGAAAGAATGAAGTGCAAAAGGTGAGAAATAGTGGTGAAAAAAAATATATACAGTAATTATAGACAAACTGGAGAGCGTCGACCTATGGGCGGATCTCCTATATAAGGTGGGCGGTCCCCCTTAAAATAAAGGGGCCGCCCGTGTATTTAAGGGGCCGACCTAGACTAGGCGCACCCTCAGTATGTCTATTGTGTAGGGGAATTTTCCGTATGAACTTTTTAGTGTCTTTTTAAAGTCCAAAAATTTGAAATTTAAAATGTTTATTTTGAATAAAACATTTATTTTAATTGTAGAAAATGTTTTGTAATGTTTATAAAAATGTTTACAACATTTTATAAAAGTGTGAGGTTGAATAAAAATTTCCTTTGATCAAAAAATGCATTAAGCATTTATTTATTCATACATTTAAGTGATATAATTTTTGAAATGAAATTTTACTACTAATTACTTGTTTACGTTTAATTTTACATTGAACGTTTTTATATTTTGTGATTATCAAAACGTAAAGATGTGAAAAATATTAATAATGTTTATACGCATTATTTCTATCAACAGTTATAATAATCGGTTTTTTGGTCGAGTGGACATTTATGGGTAAAATTTCCCTTACTTACTAAGTTGTAAGAGATTAACATAGTGTTTGGTACGTCACAATGAGAGTTCGAATGGAAAACATCATTACAACATAATGATAAAATCATGTTTGTTTACAATAATATAATGTAATGACTTATTGCATGCAATCACTCATTACATCAAAAACCATCATTTTCATTCATTAGGGACCCCTTGTTTTTTTCCATTACGTCTTGGAATGGAATGATAATTATATAAAAACCTTTTATTAATTACCCATCAAACAAAAAAACATATTTAACAACTCTATTTTAGTCTTTTTATTATCAATTACATTCCTTTTTTTTGCAACCAAACATAATTACAATCGTAATGCGTTATTACATTATTTTATTTATTCAATTACGATATTCATTTCATTCCGTCACTACTTCATTTCGTCATACCAAATAGACCCTAAGGGAATATATAGTATACAAACCCTAAACAAAACTTGTTCCCTACCTCCAATTAATTGTCTAGCAAATCCCACACTTTTAAACAGACACTTTGACCCTTCTCCTTTATTTAACATGTATTAATTAGTTTATAACGTCCAAAGGTTAAACTAATTACCGTTAAATATATTTCGTGAAACATATTAAGTATTTAATAAATATACACACGTAATATATATTAGATACATAATAAACGTACACTTCGTGTCTTAACGTGTGTGCCCCTAATAGGCTCACGTATTTCTAGTTGCATAACATGTGAATCCAACTACCATATTCCAGCAGTTGCCACTTGGGAGTTGGAGTAACAGATTCTATTTATACTAACAACATAAACGTCCAACAACACTCTCATTTGTTTTTAAAACTAGAAATACCTTAGATGAAGCTTCAAGAAGACTCTCGGTACAATGGTTATGTATTACTTGTTGTTATCATCCCTTTGTTACAGATACCGTTAAACCATGGATATGGATCCTAACTCATTCCATATAGTTTAACTATTTAGATTCTCATTATAGAAATTAATTCAGGTCTACCAAACGTAATCAAAACTCATCTTGAATTACATATAGTAGCGGCCACACAATCCAATTATTAATTTTGGAGAAGAGGCCCAAAGGTAATCATTCAACACATATCAAAGAGGAGGAAACAAATTCTTTATTGGCTACAAGTGTTGTCGATGCTGCTTCACATCACTTTCAAGAATAGCCTTTATAACTACTATTTTCAGGTTAGCGTTTGACTTATAATCAAAAAGTGATATCCACACATGCAAAACTTGTTTGCATCTCAATTCTAAAGATGACTTATTTAACCATTTTCGATATCTTACTCATGACTAAGGATCCAAAAGTAAATATTCGAATGTTGGGGTGTCCAATATGCATCCCATGTGAATAACATATGAGTTTGGTGGGAACAATCCACATATTCAAATAATAAAACCAACACTTACATTTGTCTTAAAGTAACAATATTCACATATTGTTAACCGACAATTGGCATATTTAGAATAATAAAATTATTCAAGGATTAAACATGCAAATATAGGATAACAATTATTATATGTATGATTAACAAATACCGCATATCTTCATTCATCAAAAAGTAAAAATTATCTTACAATCCTAATTATCAAAATACTAATAAAACAGATATGCATAAGACTAATTAGTAAGTTGAAGTCCAATGTTTCCAACATGCTCAACTCTTTCTATATAAGAAAGCTAAATAGTCATCTGAGTAAACTTTCTGAATACTTGTTTCAAATTCACAAATTTGTGAAGGATATATGATGAGTGTCGTATGTATATTTGCATACTATTGCAAGTATCATAGTATGGAAATGTGACAGTACCTTTTATGAGGTATTTTAAGTCACCAACATACTTATCTCAGACAGTCATCTTTATAGTTTCTTAAAATGTAAAGTATCCTTATTCTTTAATGTGTAATGTAACAATGCTCTTAGCTGAGCATATCTAGTTAGCAGATTTATCATAAATGATAAAATTTTACTTTAACTAGGATTGATTATCCTCTAGCATCAGTGTACACAAACAACACTATGCCTTATATAATTCGTAAACATTTGTTTTAACGGTCTTCTAAACACTCTCAATTAGATACTGTTGTTGTTAGCTCATGATGAATACTTAGTTAAAAACACAAGGTTTTCATCCATATAATAAATTATCTCAAGTGAAATATACCATTTAAGACTTTCTTCAATTATATATTGCAATGTGTTGGACTTAATCACTGCTTATGTTTATTTCAATAAACATTTATTTCAAGGTCATTTGTTTTATTTCCTAAATTCTCAAGTGAAGTTTCATTCCAATCTCAAGATACACTACTTTATGGAATGATGGCTCATATAATTTAGTTTTTTTTAAAAATTAAAAAATAATGTTACACAACATAGAATTTAAAGAAAACATAAGTGCTTCCCACTTGAATGTCAGGATATACTCAATCGAATCAATCTTAATTTAATCAAAAATCATATTGTCATTAAACTTAAGATCTCGGCTCCTTGATGCATGATCTAATCCATATTTGGATTCTTTTATCTTGTATACTTTATAAAGATTATATGGACTCTTAAATCTTTTGATTACACACCGTCCTCGCAAAGGTAAATACATAAAGAAAGAGTTATAAAACATAATGCCAAGTTCAAAAAAAAGACTCATAACCCTTTTGATACGCAACCGACCTCGCAAAGGTAATCATAAAAGAAAGAGTTATAAAAGTTAATTTTCATATTCCATATTTAAGAAAACATGTATGACAATTAATTATCTTTATATAATTAATGCATCTAGAAAAGAAAATTTAATCACGGTGAATTGCTTGAGTGAGATTAAAAACTCTTATCATTAGTCAGGCATTTAATATGTAAACAATTTTGCCCTTATGAGTCTTTCTCCAAAAGAAACTCATTCTAACCTCTCAGTTTAATTGTTTAGTTAAAAATCAATCAAGCTCAACACATTGATTGTTTTTAAGGACTGCATCTTTTCATTCATAGTTCTAAGATAATTATCAGATTCAAGATGTGATAATTCATCTTATTAGTTAGCAGGCTTACTATGACCCTCTAACTTATATTCATCAGCATTGATATTAAAATATCACTCCATTGATGAGGCATCTTTACGGATTTATAACATCAGCAAATGATTTCAGAAGGTATGTATTTTGTTCTTGAATGTCTTCAAGATTTGTAGATGCTCCCATTTACTTTTGTAAGTACAGATAATTCTCTAAATACTAAGTATTTAAGCAACATTAAATTGTTCTTAATTGGGAAACACAAAACACATTTAACAGTTACTCATCTCTAGCTTATTAATATTATGCTTCATAAGATTATAACAAATTTTAGGACATTAATCAAGACATAATGGGATTCATCCCAATCGATAAATAGATAATGTCTTGAATACCTTCTATGTTGGAACTATATCCATGACATACGCAAATTTCTAACCTTGATAGATTTTGGAGGTAGAGCAATTAAAGTTATCAGAAATCAAACGATATGAATATAGTTTGTTTCAACACATTAGACATAACCATAATAATGTGGTATTCTATGAGTATTGGAATTATGAGACTACATCAGAATTCTTTAGATAACTTAATTCTCATTAGCTCAAATACTTGCCAACTGGGTCGAGCCAAATTGAATACAAAGTATTATAAAACCAAGTGCATGCTATAACGTATATTTATTTGAATAGTACAATAACTCTATGTTCATGTGTTTTAAGAAAACAGAACATGTCAAGTATACGTTACAAGTCTTTGAATAATTCAAGGACGTCATGTTTATGTGTTAACAAGAAGACACAACAATTTTCTACTTACTTATATATGTTCAATGTATATAAATTCAAGGACTTTATATTTATGTCTTAACCAGAAAACAAAATTACAGTAACTAAAGTAGTTATGAACGCAACCTTTTGAGTTCAATAGTAATTTCAAGTTAATTTCATACTTCATAATTATGATTATCTTATAACACGATAATAAATATAAAAGTATGTATTCCAAAATGTTGAAGTAGCTTTACATTATATCTTGACATTTAAATGTAATAGGGCAATAAAACATCTTGTGTGTTTAAGTCCTAGTGGAATTATTAGCTTTTTTACCTTGCGGTCAAGAGAAACCAATAATCATATTGTTATATGTTGTTCTTGCACACACTTAAGATTTCTCCCACTTGTGTACGGGACAACATGATCTAAAGTAGACAAACTGTACGACAAGCGCTCGATTATATAAACAATATGATAGTGTCATAGATATTACCAGTAGATTTTGAACCATAACATTTAATAAGGAATTGTGGATTATTATTCAATATATAACGTTTCAGAAAGCAACATCAGAAAGGCAACATGTTATCTTATAAAATAAAATGCAATCTTCCTTTAAACAATGGTTATTCATATTCGAAAAGTAATAAATTATTTCAAAGCAAGATAGAAATAATATGGGCAACTAACAAGGAAATAAATCTTACAGCTCCCGCAGATTTTGACAACATTACATGAATGTCTTTTCAGTAATAAAACGCAAAGCTCCCACTAGATTTGTCAACACTGAAAGTTCGTTGATTTCTCGATCGATGTAACGGACAAATTAGTTTGTAAATACTCGCGAGGGTTTTAAAATTAACGATTTTAATAAAAATTGATTAAGAAAATGAAATGAATGATTAAAAATTTAAGATTTAATTATAAATTTAAATTAAGTAGTGACCTTAATTACGGGGTTTTACACAATTCCTCCTTTATCGTCTACATAGCCACAAGGGTATTTAGCACTTTAAGGAATAATGTGACTCCAAGAAAATATACCTAGAAGACCTGGTAGCAATTTTCTTTACTCATTGCGGTTTAAACTCATACATCGTGACAAGTGCAAGATGTCATTATTTGGTAGCTATAGACAAAATGTTCTCTAGTTACATAAATATTTTATCTTTCAAAGATTTCAGAACCAGAAAAGGTAATGAAAGATTGAATGTGAGTTTAAATATAATTGATAAAAATTCAATTATAACCCTATCTTATTCTTGTCAACCAATGAGAAGAGATAGAAGTAAGTCTCACTCTTCTTACCAGGAAAGGAGACTATGTTTGTCTTCTATGAGAAAACAAACTTTTGTTTATGAATTATGTTGCAATAACACAATTAATCAGAACATAGAAAGTTCAATTTTAGTATTTTTGATAATTAAATTCTTAAAAGAATTAACTACCCAATTAATTACTAATAACACTAAGATCTAACTTGACTCCCACTTATTACCGGAAGTCTGACCAGCGAATAAAAAATGGGGCAAGAGGTAAGTGACGAGCGTTAATTGCAATATATGTAACTCTTAGATTTAGGAGACTCATGACTTTAATAAATCATATAGTTATGTCATGTATATGTTTTGTCTCATCTTATGCCTCAGGTCCTAGGTCTGACCAGGTAACCCGATTTAAGTCAACCAAAAAAGAACTTGCAAAAATTGACTTGAGGTCTGACCAGAGAGAAAAAAATTGCCATGGGTTGGAATGACACTGAGGTCTGGGCAGAGAAGCCAAACCAAATGCACGTGTTCTTAGTTTGGTTGGCATAGACTTAAAATTTCACATAGAGGTATACACATAAGTTTTATAAAAAAAATATGTGACAAAATCGTGTACAAAGAAGCATGCAAAACATCTTTGTAGCACAAGTTAAGAAAACGTTTTGTTAACTTTTAATTTTAAAAACCTTTTTATAAGACATTGTAGTGATCATTTAGGTTCTCGGTAACTCCAATCGAACGCACAAAGAAGCGGAGAAACAAGTCAGCGCGAAGAATATTAAAAACCTGAATTCTTTAGTAATGTCCGCCTTAAACTTCTCTTATAGTTTGTTCTAGTGGATGAGCCGTACTTCCTATAGATCCATAATGTCTAGTTTTTAAATCAAAAAAACAGGTTTCATACTTTAATGTCTAGTTAATTTTCTCAAAAAAAAGTTTTACACGAAACAAATAGCCGGTCATATTGAACATCTTATTCAGGCGTGTAATTACTAGATCATATTTACATCATCTTTCACTTTAAGTATTAGTCCGTATTTTATATGTTTAGGCATGTAATAAGGAATCAAGTAAACAAATAAGCACATTAAATAGACTAAAACTAAAGATGACATTAGTAAACAAGTAAACATGTAAAATCTGAGGTCTCTTGCGAGTCTTCCTCAATTGGAGAACCATAAGAACCTCACTAGTTTTTCATCTATGTGCCTAGATCACCCCATTCATTACAAAAAGTGATTGAGTAGGTCTTATCGCCGGAAAAAGGAAACAAAAGCAAACTAAATATTTAAAAGATCTAGTTTCCAAAATAAAATATTTTATTACCATAAATAAAAATCAAGATCTTTTAGATATATAGTGTGATTTACTTTCTAAAATAATCATTTAATTAAAACGGAAAAAAATCTACTAAATTAACAATTTAATTTTAATTCCTTTTTAACCTATATTAACAATTAATAATTTTCAAGATCTAGATCTACCATATTTTATTAGTTATAGCAAGGATTTGCATAATCTTTGTCATATTTTACTAGTAAAATTATAAACTAACGCAGCAGATCAAGCATATGTTTTAACATTAGACGTGTAAACAATGCGTGAATATTGAAACTAAACGTGTAACCCATAATGCCAAAACGAGTTGGCTTGTGATGCCACTGTTGGGATTAACAAACTAGGTAACCAATTAGCTACGAGTACGCAGCGGATGGATCTAGTTTTAGCATATAGATTAACACACAAATTAAACAAGTAATATACTAACCTTTTGTTTATTGAGTTAAATCAATAAACGAGAATAGATCTTAAAAACAGATTAGTGGTTAAATTACCACCTCTACGGTTGCTCACACAAACACGTCAACCAAGTATGAGTTGATTGCTAGCCAACCTTCACGATCAAACAACACGTGTCAAATCAAACAAACCAGACACACCCTTTGTGTGCCCTTGAAGTCGAACCAAAACAAACCCTAATTAGGGTTTATGACAAAACCCTAATTCTCAAAACCGTTGAAGTGTATTTGTCAACAAAGGAAGAACTACCAAACAAATACCAAGTGTATCTTGAATCGTCTAGCAAAGAGATCAAGCAAAATCAAGAACCCTAAAGGCAATTTAGGGTTCGCGATTTAGGGATAAAACCAAAAATCCTAATTAGTTAAGGTTTTGGCGATTTGGGTGAGAAAACCGAAAAACTATAAAGGTTTAGGGATTCGGTCGATTGGGTTTTATGGAGAGGGAGAGAGCACCAAAAATTCTTTAGGTGATTTATGGATTGAATGAATAATGAATGAGGGATAGAGGGTGTATTTATATAGGCACCCCAAAACCCTTATTCTTGTAGGATAAGAATCCCGGCCCAAAAATTAATTTAACCCGCTAGTTATTATAAAAACAAATTTTTCGACTCGGTCTCAGTTAAACTTAATTAAAAGATGGAAAATAGTAAAATAAAATAAAATAGGCTCTCACGGCTAAGTTATAGCTTTCGTTGATTTCTCGATCGATGTAACGGACAAATTAGTTTGTAAATACTCGCGAGGGTTTTAAAATTAACGATTTTAATAAAAATCGATTAAGAAAATGAAATGAATGATTAAAAATTTAAGATTTAATTATAAATTTAAATTAAGTAGTGACCTTAATTATGGGGTTTTACATCATCCCCTCCTTACGGGAGCGCCGTCCCGGTGCTCGATTTCTCGTACTCGTCTTTTTCTTGTCTGAGAATAATTGCGGATATTTGCTTCTAAAGAAGTCTTCTCGTTCCCACGTGAACTCCGGACCTCGCCGCGAGTTCCAACAAACTTTAACGATGGGAATACGGCTTTGCTTGAGTCGTTTTATCTCACGATCCATAATTTCAACCGGTTCTTCTATAAAGTGCAACTTGTCGTCGAGTTGAATTTCTTCAAGCGGGATAATCAAATTCTCATCCGCCAAACACCTTTTGAGATTAGAGACATGGAACGTACTATGAATCCCACGGAGTTTCTCAGGTAACTCTAACTTGTAAGCCACAGGACCAATCCTCTCGATTATCTTGAACGGCCCAATGTACCGTGGACTTAACTTTCCTCTTTTACCAAAACGGATCACGCCCTTCCAAGGCGACACCTTTAACATGACCATGTCCCCTACACTAAACTCCATCGGTTTCCGCCTTACATCCGCATAACTCTTCTGACGACTACGAGCGGTCAATAAGCGGTTTTTGATTTGTACAATCTTTTCCGTCGTTTCTCGAACTAGCTCCGGCCCCGTGAGTTGGCTATCTCCAACTTCACTCCAACAAATAGGAGATCTACACTTCCGTCCGTAGAGTGCTTCGAAAGGCGCGGCTTTAATACTTGCATGATAACTGTTATTATAAGAAAACTCAACTAGGGGTAAATGTCGATCCCAATTCTTACCAAAATCAATCACACATGCCCGCAACATGTCTTCCAAGGTCTGAATTGTTCTCTCACTCTGCCCATCTGTTTCTGGGTGGTAGGCAGTGCTCATATTCACTTCGGTTCCTAAGGCGTTCTGAAGTGATCTCCAGAATCCTGAGGCAAATCGACTATCTCTGTTAGATATGATTGATACGGGTACCTCGTGTCTACAAACAATCTCCTTCAAATACTGCTGTGTTAATTTCTCCATACTATCGGTCTTCTTCATCGGCAGAAAGTGAGCCGACTTAGTTAACCGATCGATAATAACCCATATCGTGTCATAACCACTTGGGGTTCTCGGGAGTCCAGAAACAAAATCCATAGTTATCTTCTCCCATTTCCATTCAGGGATTTCGGGTTGTTGGAGTAAACCTGACGGCTTCTGATGCTCAGCCTTCACCTTGGCGCAAGTCAGGCACTTACTAACGTAGGTGGCAATATCAGCCTTCATGTTCGGCCACCAATAAAGCTTCTTCAAGTCTTGGTACATCTTATCGGAACCAGGATGAATCGAATACTTCGACTTATGCGACTCGTGCATAATCAGATCTCGCAATCCACCAAACAACGGTAACCATATTCGTTTATCAAAGTATCGAATTCCGTCAGAGCGAATTTCAAATATCGGCTTCAACAATCTTCCTAGATTTTCTGCCTTCACATTGTCTTCCTTCATTGCTTCAGTCTGAGCTTTAAGTATCCTTTCGGACAAGTCAGGATAAACTGTCATAACTAAAGCTCGAACCCTTATCGGTTTTTCCCTCTCCTT
>BQNB010094273.1:0-15679 GCA_026074375.1 Tanacetum coccineum | reverse complement strand
TTTGTGTAATAGACATAACAATGCATATTTAATTTCAAAACTTCTAAGTATCAAACTAAGAAAGACTTATCATATTATTTCACACTTCATGGTCAATTTGTGGAACACCCCAAACATGTTTTAGTTTTAGTTTATCAGGTATCGTAAAATAAGTTTTAGCAAAAAGATGGACGTGGACCAAAAGAGGAAGTAAATGTTACATTTCTATAGCGTATATGATGTTTAAAACATTTATGGAAAGTTTCAGAAACTAACGAGTCCCATAGGTATGTTTTTTGGAAGAAAAAGACGAAAAATAAGTAGATGGCGACGACCCCATGGCTCCCTTAGTTAAGGGGGGCCGTGGATCCATCTTACAGTTTTCAGATATTTAGTCATCTTCAAAAAATCATAGTAAATCAACCGTTCATAGGATTTTGATGATGTTAAAATCAATTTTGAAGTTCTTCGAGTGTACTTTTAATGATATAAGTCTTAGGTTCTAATTCAAATTTTAAATGGGTCAAATAATCAAAACGAAACAGATTGTCCTGAATTCTATGTGTCATTTTTAAGAAAAAAATATTTTTCGAGTCCGGGCATTTTAATTTGTTACATGGATCGTACTCTATTTTAAAAACTATTTTGTTTTGAAAATAAGAGCATCGCGGCTTTGATACCAATAGTGGAATACATTCCCGTTAAATAACTTACGTTTGTCGTATCAAATAACCGATGATGTGTGAAACAATATATGATCAGTGTCAATAATATATCTACAACTTACAAAGATAATAGCAAGCATAAAATAATAAATACCATCACATCACAAACATAAACATAATGCAGATATAAACATAAAGCGATAAGTAAAACACATGACGATAATTAAAGAAAGAACAAACCGGACACGATGATTTATAGTGGTTCGGTCACGAAGCTCCATCATCTCCTTACTCCACTCCCCGAGTATCCGACTCGAGAGTTACTTCACTAAGTTAGCTCCCTTCTCGGTGAAGAAAACCTTACAACGTCGCTTACAATATTTACCGATACTAAGCTAGATATTGAGTCCTTCTTCGGGTACAACCAAACCCGTTATATTTTATGGCTCAAACATAACAAACTGACTACCTTTGTGTTTTAAGGCCTAAACACACTAAACTTATAACCTTTGTGTTTTAAGGTCTAAACACATAAACCAACTAATCTTTAGTTTGAAATATAGTGAGTGATATAAGTGTTGTATGATGGTGATACAATATGTGATCCATGGCATGGTTGTCTAATGTATATAAATGCCTAATCTAAACATCAAGAACTCTAAACTTGACATGGTTTAATTTCTCTTCATAAGAAGACTTCAATGGATGAAGATGACAAGTGATGAATCTTCATGTGAAGGTATGCTTGTGGTGGATGGAGGTGACGAGAACTCTAGGCTTGTTCTTGGTAGATTATGACATGATAATTTGCTTTCAATGAATGAGAGTTAGAAGATTATGATCAAGGATTAAATGGTGTTTTTAAGATAAGTGAATGTGCTAAGTTACATTGAAAAAACTTGAAAAAATGTTTGCAAAGGATACTCAAAATAGTGTGCAAGAAGCATGCTTAAAAAACAATTTTTGAGCTGATAAAGGACGACGAACTCTAACGAACGACTCTCTATTTTTTAAAGGGGCTTGGGACCTGACAAAAAAACCATCTTTAGTTTGTGTCTGAATTTTGCTTGCTCGGACTTAAGTCATATTTGTGATATTTAAAAAGGTGTTTAGGAAAGTAACTTGGATAATTTTCATGAGTGTAGATTACTTGATCTAAAAATGGTTTGTTTGTTCAAAGTTAAAACACATTTTATGCTTTCCTAAAATACTTTGGCTTATTAACTAATACGTATTATTCTCTTTTTAAGGTTTGAATCTTTTCTCAAAGTAGAATATTAGAATTAGTTGGTGATAAAACATTTTCTTATAAAGAAAAGTGATGTTGTAAAAATAAACGTAAATAGACTTTTAAATGTAAGATTACAACAATGTACGATGTTATGCAAGTATTGATCATTATAATAGTTTGTAAAATCATTATATGAAATGTGATATGAGGTTCGAAAAATAATGATTGAGATTGTAAATATTTAATGACTCCAAAATATATTTTAGACATTCTCAATTATATGTTAAATGGTTTGATCATAACGCAACATAACAAACATATTCGAACATGTGCTGAAGCAAGAGGATACTCGAGACGTCGATATGTGTTGAGTAATATATGTTGAGAACAATATATGGTTACGAGTAACTTGCACATTTCACATTATATATTACAAGTTACTCGTTGTCATTAATAAAACATAATAGACCGTTTAATTTAAATATTTTCATATTTACACTAACACGCTTATTACATATATATTGTCGACGGTGCACCTTTTGAAAAAACGATCCACGTCCGTTCGATTTGATATATAGTTAATCTCCACCGTTTTAATTCATTGATTATCCACTACAACTAACTAAAGAAAGTATGAAGATAAAAATATTAGTATATCACAATTGCTCAATTTGGATAAATTCAGATTTTTAAAATATCTCATATCCTTCTTTTTTGTCATCAAACCACATAATCTTAGAGCATCCATTATGATAAACCTTTATAGAGGTTTGTAATTGTGTTATGACATAAGTTTATAAACCTTTTTACTTTTATAAACCTATCCTCACTATGTATAAACCTTTTCAAGTTTTATAAACATCTCACATAATTCAAGTGTATTAAATTATGAAAAGGTCTAGTATCCTAGACATCTTCATGCCACACAAGCTTAAAATGCATGTTCACTATGGTTTACAAGTTTTTTTTGACCTCTTCATAATTTTATAAACTTTTTTATAAACCACCATAGTGGATGTCCTTAGTTTCAAAATATTTCCAAGAGAATATTACAATATTACTCTCAATTAACTTTAATGTCTGTGTTATGTTTTGTTTTGCTTTTAGTCAAACTAATTTTAGAACCGTAGGATTAGGAATTATTGCCGGGTGTCATTTTCTAGCAAAATTCTTTTCGTAAATGGTCTTTTAACAGAGACGTTTTCCAAAACAGTCGGCGCATAAAAAGTTTACCAAAATGAATTTTTCCATATTAACGGCTAGATATAAGACACATGTCTCATCCAACGATTGTAAATGTTGGCGCATGATACAAAGTTATGCACCTCATATTATGCGCTTGGTGTATCAAGATGAATAAGCTTATGCGCCTGGTGCATAAGTTTTGTGCGCCTAATGAAATCTATGCACCACCAAGTATGATGCATAAGCTTTAGGCACCGTGATGCATAAGATTTGTGCGCCGTGTATGATGCATAAGATTTATGCACCGTTATGCATAAGGTTTTTGCACCGTGCATAAGGGTTGTGTGCATGGTGCATACGTTTTGTGCGCTTGATGCATAAGGGTTGTGCACCTTATGCATAAATATTGTGCGCTTGGTGCATAAGTTTTGTGCGCTGTGATGTGTTCAATTCACAAATTCAATCCATATTTAAAGCCGACTCTAAAAAGTATTTTTACTATTATAGCTAGCTAGTTCAAGTTCAAAGTATGCATGCTTTAACTAGGTAGGAAGTCAACTAGTTTCATTTAGATGCAAAATACTTGTTCAACTAGTACATGGCCTAAATGCATTTGTTTGTGCATACTTGTTTGTGCGCTTCATGCATAGCCTCTTTGTGCACCTAATGCATAACCCAAATACACCGTATGCATGACTTGTTTGTGCGCTTCATGCTTGTTTGATATGCATCACTTGTTTGTGCGCATAGTGCATAACCCAAATGCACCGTATGCATGAAGCTTGTGTGCTTTGATGCACAAGTTTATGCATCTTGGGTCCGTTTGGTAAAGTCATGAAAAACGGTCTGGTAAAATGGGTACCAAATTAGACTTGTTTGGTAATTACTTCATTCACAAAAGCCCATACAATCATAAAGTAATCGAGGTACTAATATAATTTAATCGATCTTTAACATCTCAAGGTGATGATAACATCTCAAGGTGATGATAACATCTCAAGGTGATAATGAATTATAACTTTTAAAATTCTGAACCTATTTGACACTATGTTGTTTCGTATTTTGTAGCTAACGTTCAACAACCATGAGCAACCGATATCGTTATATCAGTGAGTTGCGTGCTAATGTCACTGATAATTGGACCTTTAATGTTATGGTTTCACGAGTATGGACTACTTACAACCTAAAAAACAATCAAGTTATCTTCTTGGACATCATCATAGTCGATGAACGAGTAAGTAAAGTTACATTTTTATGATTCATTTTGTATCAAAATTACGCGTCTGATGAATATCTTTTTCTACTACAGCGTAATTCAATTCATGTTAGGGTTCAGGAGAAGCTTATTAACAAGTATAAAAACTTGATGGTGGAGGGTCGAGTTCATAATATACACAGGTTCATGGTGGGCGAGTATACTATGTTGTATAGGCCTTTAGATCGCAAGATCTTTGTCGAGTTTTGTAGCGTCACATATGTACAACAATCATCTCTCCCGCCAAAACTATTTGATAGACATGTGTTTGAATTTCTCCCATTCAACATGCTTGGTTCCCGTGCCGGAAATGATACATATCTCACAGATGGTCATTCTATTATTATGTATAGTTTTTACTTACATGTTTGTATTAATTAGACACACTGCAACTTATTTTAGTTATATTATAGATGTCATCGGAGTTCTTCGCGAATGGGGTTTGTTGGAGAAAATGAGAGAGGAAACAAAAGTGCTCATAAATATAACGCGACCTCTCATGTATATAATGAGGCGGTTTATGTACGTAGTGAAGCTTTAAAAGAAGCTGATACGAAAGAATTTGATACAAAAGAAGTTGTTATCATGGTGGTCGATATGAAATAAGGTGATATGAGACAAGTTGATTTGAAAGAAGGTGTTATGGATGAAGAAGATACGAAGGAAGCTTATGTGAAGAAAGATGATATGAAAGAATCTCAAATATGAAGATTTGACTAATCGTGCATAGTCTTGAAGAATTCACCATTAGTTGTTTTTTTTCCATAAACTGTTTGCGTTTTGTGTCGTTGTTTCAAACTTTTTTTAGTACTTTGGTAAGTTTTAGTTTTAATAATTTCATTAAATAAGAATGATTATGCATTTTTAGATGTGTGTGTTTTAAGGTTTTTTTTTATAAAATATACAGAAAATGAGTTTATGATTTTTTTTTTCTATTTTATTGAATCGTTATACCCGGGCAACGCACGGGTATTGTACTAGTTCCATATAGTTGCTTAAGCCCTATTCTCCGCGCAGCGTCTTTTCCTCCACGATCTTTGCCAACGCTTTTACCGTGAATCTTCCATCCTCATGCAAATTCCATCTCCAACGATCCCTACGATCGTTAGAAATAGTATCTTGCAAAATATTACTCAACTCTTCAATTTAATCTAAAAAAAGATTTCATTAGATTACGCATTAAGAAACTTCTTGTGTTCGATTAATGTAATAAAAAGATTTTCTGTCAATTTTTTCCTTCATGAGATTTGGTAGATCTTTAATGTGATGAATATTAAAGCTCCAGAATAAGGAAACGGATGATCCAAAAAGTCGAATCCGAGTTTGGTAACCTGGAACACATGACACTGATCAATCTGTGCTTCAATTTGGTATAAAACAGTCTGCGCCAATTTGAAACATGAGACATCAGCTCATATTTAAACTTGATGACTTTTCGTTGTAGATCTGATTACTTAAGATCTTTCAAGAGTTTAAGTTTCACTTATTTATCAAGGAATGAGACACTGAGTTCAACAATCTGATTAGGTACTTCTTATAAAGCTCTTCTGTTTTCTGATCATGTTTGTACTTCATAACAAGGTAAATGTACTTTCTTCTGGTCTAAATTCTAGTACTTTGCGCGCTTAATGTAAGCGATTTTTTACTTCTTTATGATGGACTATTGTATTTGCAAACTGTAGGCTATTAATACTTATACAAGTCACTAAATATGTACTCCGTAATTGTTTAAATTCCATGTGTATCTAGCTCTGTTATATTAATATATCAGCGTAGAAGGGTAAGTGAGATTTCAAAAGGTATTATTGAAATAAACAGATTTTGCAGGGCATCTTTATCCAGGCTTGGGGTTTCAATCAAAGATGATTGAAGCTGACTGGAATAATGATGACAACAACAAGTCATGGAGCTCTGTAAGGCGAAGAAGACTTGCGAATGATTATAAACTTTTGTACCCAAACTAGTATACCTATCTAGATGTGAACAAAGAAAATAAGGATCAGCTGTACTCTTGTTATATAACCTAGGTCCGAAATTCACTATATAAGCTAGAACCAGGGTGTGCAAAATTCTTTCCAAATAGATAAAACTAGAGCACTGAACCAAGACTGGACAGATTCGAACAGAAATCATTTAGGTCAGTCCGGTTTTCGGTCCATCATATATTCATATGAGAAAAATTGCAGTTCTCAGACTAGTTCGGCCCTATTCCAGTTCTGTTTTGGTACATTCCGGTTCAAAACCAGACTTATCTTTCTACTTGAATGAAGCACAGTTTGTTGCAACAAAAAAAATTATATTTCAACTATAATAAGTTTGATTCACACCAAACAGGTTTTGCACCGGAATTGAACCGACACTACAAAGTCCTGTTTGGTCCTAATTTTATTTAATTTTCAGTTTCAGTTTCAATCTGGTACCGTCCCGTCTAATTTTGGACCGTTATAACCTTGGTTTGATGTTGCCTCCATTGGTTTCATTAGTTGAAGCTGGTTCAAACTTAATGTCCAAATGATTCACTTGTTCCTTGTTCACTTGGTTCAAAATTGTTAATAATCTTTTGACAAATATTACTGTACATAAAATTACCAATATCAGTTGTTCAAATAATCTATACAACGTATGAAAATGATTGTTTACATGTGTTCTAAACTACAGAAACAAAGGAAACATTTAAGACAAATCTAGAAACCATATCCAATGTAGTTTGATTGAGCAGTATGATCACAATTCTGAACCTGTAGCATTTTAATTTTTTAAGGGTACGTGAATCATGTGGGTTTTTGGTGAATGTAAATTAGGAGGTTATGTTTCTGAATTAATGATCTGATTTTGATGCGGGTAACCAGGTTGCATAATATGGTGTTTACCCCTTTGCTTTAGGTTTATGGTGCCAAAACTTTTTTAGGCTGTGAAACAGATATGGTTTTCTACGTGTTTTCATTGTTCTTGTTACAATGGTTAATGTCACCCGCACTTTTTTTCTAAAACACGAGAGGACGCACATCAAATTTTAAGTAAACTGTAACGCCCTTTTGAAATATGTATTCTCTTATAATAAGTAGTATTCGTTTTAGCATGAGAATGCAAGGAAACCTACTCTGGCTAGGGGTGTCAAATGGGTTGACCCGACCCGAACCCGATAAAGCCATATAGGGTCGGGTTGATTCGGGTCCAACTTAGCTTATCGGGTCAACCCGATAAACCTGATAACTTAATAGGGTCGGGTTAGGGTCTTATTTAATTTGTTATCGGGTTGACCCGATAAACTCGATAACCTATAACGACCCATTAAAAATTATGTAATTTTTGAACTAAATCTCTTTTGTCTAATTTATAAGTCTCAGTTTTTAATTACTAAACATGCCACATAAAGATATGGTGAAGTGTATCTTCATATTTTGCATCAGTAGGTACTCTTTTCGTTTTTTTCGTGTGCTACATGAGGCAAGTACGAGTAACTACTTGCTTACTGAACAAAAATCTAATGTATGTTTATAATATACTTTGCTTTCTTTATTTATTGGAACAGAGAGTGCTAGATTTGTCAATATTTAAGCTAATTAAATTTTGGGTGTTATTTTAGTATATGATGTAAATTATAGGATATTAGTATGTATCCCGATAACCAGATAGACCCTACTCGATAACCCGCAACCCGATAGACCCGATACCTTATCGGGTCGGGTTGTGGGTTAGTTTTTATTTTTTTCAAAACCCGATAAGCTCTCTAACCCGACCCGATAACCTGTTTGACACCCCTGATGCTATCACTAATAAGCTTCACATCTTGAAAACCCAATATGACAATATCTCAAACGTTCTAACTAGTATTTGTTTCTGTTCTTGAAGCCGCACAAACGATATTTAGCAAATATGCAGAAATGTGGCAAATAAAACTCAATATGCAAAACATTATAAAATTTCTCTGTAAAAGACGTTCTTATTGTAAACTAAATATAAACAACCTACAATCATATAAAAAATGGTCAACTCATACACAATATTTCCAAAAAGAGAAATGTTATGAATCTTACATTACCTGCATTCAATTCCCGTTCTTCTTGAAACCATCTGTCGAGTACAAACGACAAAATGCAACCACGTGCACAAGAAAGATGGTGAAACAAAACTGCAAATGCACTTTCGATACTCAAAAATGGTATAAAATTCTTCTAAATTCAGTAATAAAAAAGAACTTTATTGTAAAAGAACTTGTGTATGAATAATCTATGGTGAAGTATGCATTTGAACATTGGCTAAAAGTCTTGTAAGTTTACTAAGCGTTTCACGAGCAGATACGGTTTCTGGATGGTCTTCGCCACATATAGAAGTTCTAATAAAGATAGCTTTCCGGATTAAGTCATCCCCGATATCAAACTGTCCTCCTCTTAGCATCAATTTAGCTCTAATTTCAAGAACAGTAGCTCTTGAAAGAGCTAAATCTTGCCATAAACTTGGGTTTAATTGAGCATCAGTCTGAATCGGCTTCCAACATAAAGATTTATCGAGCCACTTTTCAACAGGTGTCACGAGCGCTTCATCAGCTGCTTCAAGTGCATTAGTGCATAACCGCAAGAGCTCTAAAGCAGCAGTGCACCGCGAAAACCGAATGAAAGTTCTTATAGCAAGCGGTAAAATCACTTCTTTGACTAAAAATGGTAATTCTGATGCCTTTGTATCGATAACTACAGGGTCGTTCCCAAATCCCAGTAGCAAGAAACACGCAGCCCATATATGATCCGAGTTATGAATAATTGTACCTCTTGTCACAATCGTTTGCACCACAGCATGTGCTGTCCCCGTGACACTTCGTTTACGCGCATACGTCTTAATTAGTTGGTTAAACCGAATATAACCGTCTTTACTACAACTCCTCGCAATGTTGAACCGTAACAGAACTGAACACGCTTCAGCTTCAGATTTTTTATCATATAAAGACGAACACCCACACGTTAACGACCTCAAAATCTTCTTCCATAACTGTGTCCGATGATGTTTTTCCGGGACCCTTTTAGCAGCTAGAGCCAGTAATGAAACCGGGGTAGGCCCTGGTGCAAACCAGCCGCCAGCAAGAACCATTTGAGTTGCTAAACTTCTTGGACCATCCGCGTGGTCAAATATCGAGAAACAAACCTCAATAAGCTGCAAAAGAAACGTATTTCGTCTTCCACTTGAAGGCATTCGATTTATTGTGTCCAATAACCGACTCGGGGTTATTGGGAGTTCGGATAAAACTGCTCCAACAATTGCTAAACCTAAAGTCAACCTCCCGAGTTTTTCTTCAATGGTCCGTAACGCATCAACTTCTGATACGGAAACAGGACTTGGTCGTTCGTTAATGTTTCCTTGCATTAACGACATCGCCTCGACGCCTGATAAAAATGAAAGACGTAAAGGTTCCATATTCAGTAATTTTGACATGCGTGTGGATATAAGAACATGTGTTTCACCACCGAATCGAGGTAAAAGATCGATAACATGTTTGTAGTCCCACCAATCTTTTTCGGATTCTAAATTATCGATGATAACCAAAAACGGAATGTTTCTCATAAGCTCTTTTCGGATTCTGGCTATAGCGGTTTCTTCATGTTCTTCAAAGCTTTTTGTTCGACTTTTTTCCAAACCTGACTCGATACCCACATCAACTTCCAAAAAAGACCACAAATTTAAGTAATTTTGTCGAATGTATCTACTTTCGCCTCCGATCCATAACACCATTTTGTACCTCTGATGAAACCTATACGCGAATTCAAGAAGTAACTCTGTTTTACCAATACCCGAGTCACCAGACACGCAAGCGATTCCCTTACCATACACAACTTTCATAGCCCGTTTTCGCCTCGTGGGTTTCGGTTTCGGTGAAAACTCATTATTTTGCATCTCAATTTCCATCTCGGATTCCTTCCAAACTACCGGTTCTTTCCCTTTTCTCCTTCGACTCCTAGCCTCAGGTTTCGACTCTCTCCTACGTTCATCTGTTGAATTGCTTCTACCCCAACTATGTATTAAGTTCTTTCTTCTGGGTCTCGCTTTAAGTTCAAAATAATCCTGTTCTCGGTCCCCAATAACGTCACCAAAAAGCATAAACTCAAGTTCTGATAGTTCCTTTTTTCTCCCAATGAAATTCTCGTTCCGAGGGTAAGGAAACTCTTCGTTTTCAACTTTTTCCCGCCACTTTGCTAACCGATCAACAACGCTTCTTCGACCTAACCTTAATGCCAAAAGTGTCACAGCTCGTAAAATACAATCTCTCCATTTACCATCACGAGCCTCGAGTTTCCATTCATCAACACGGATCAACCCATTGACTGCTTCTTTCCATTCGTTTTCTAACCCTCCATAAAGAAGCCATAGCTCGCCACCGTGTCTTTCCCATGTCTCACCTCGTCTCTCGACTATATCTCTAACAAGACAATCATCCGGGCCCACGTCGAAATAAATCGGGACTAAATTCTTTTTACTCGCAAAAAATCTTAACTCTTCAATTGTATACGGGTTCCTAAAAGATTTTCTTGTTAAGATAACGACACCAAATGTTGAAGCGTCCATAGCCTTCTCTACAATGCTATGCTTTCGAGTGTTTCTACATTTTGCTCTATCAGTCACGAAGCAACTTAATCCTTGTACTTCTAAATCAGCTCGAAGCCAGTTAACAAATCTTGACAATAACGGTTTTTTACCATGAAATCCTATGAACACATCGAAGCTTCTTAACCTCGTTGGATTGTACGAGGTTGATGGTGGTGTGTAATTTGATATTGGGCTTCTGGACACTTTCCTTGGCTTTTCTCTGTTCTCAAAAGCTTCATTTTTGTGACAGGTGGCATATAATAACGGATTGCTAGTAGAAAGGTTGGTTGAGGATGTTAGTAGATCAAAGTTACGTCGATCACTAGATGTACTTGCTACCTGAGCAGGACCATCTGAAAATATAATGTAACATTTGTTAAGGATTCGAATCTAACAAAATCAGAAATATTTTAAAACAAGGTTAAAAATTTTAAGAATAAGTACGGTCACACGCAGCTTCTGAAAGTTCAGCCGGCTGCCAACATAATGATGATCTTGGAGAGAAAAAAGGTGACTGATTTGCTGAGAAAAAGACTGATGATGACGACGATAAATTCCTTAAAGTTGATCCAAGTCTCGAGCTTTCATCTCGTAAATCCATATTTATGTAATTAATCACTCTTAGAACTATTTCTAGTCATCTGAAAATATATTAGACAGTATCAGAAAATTTGGACTAAAATGCAGCATAGAAGCTTTGATTACTAAGCACAAAACTTTTATATAAAGTAAAAAACAAATTAACAACAATTCAATTAAAGAGCAATTAATCCAAGATTTCAGGCATTGAATTGGCATCATTGTCAAATATTCACCAAGCAAAAAAAAATATTTTATCATAACACTCCATAAAAGCCAACATAAACATTAACACATTTTAAAATCAATATTTTAAACACATTTCAAGAAAACTAAATTTGAAAATTAAGGCCATAAATTTGGAGCTAAGATCTTGGGGCAATCAACAGCAAGATAAACCCCAATGTCATTACAGATCTAAACAATCACTTACAAACACAAAGAATCTTATAATTAATACTGCATACTAAAAAATATTATATCATTTCAGATCTGAAGCAAAAAAAAAAAAACTTACTTGAATTGCAGCCATGAATACCAAAAAAATTCAATCTTTTTGCAATCAAACAAAAACCCCAAATCTTGAAACCTTGTTAAAATCTGACCTGGTAACCAAAAAGTCAACTGTTACACAAATCCCACATAACACAAGTACATAACTATATAAACACATTTTTGGATACCCTTTTGGACATAAATAACATTACAAAAAAAATCCCATCTTTTTTAACTGCAAAAAAATAGACCAAAAAAAACCTACTTTTTTCCATTTTCAACCTATAACTTAACATTTAAAAAAATGTGATAAAAATGGACAGAAATGGTTTTTTTATTAAAGATTTGATATGGGTATTTTACCTATGAAGGGTTATGGTTCAAACCCACCAATGAAATTTGAAACTAGTGTGTGTTTTTTAGTGTGTGTGGACCTATATATACATGTTATGTGTGTGTATGTATAGGTGTGAATATGTGTCTGGGAAAATGAATGGGCTGACAAAAGAAAGAAAAGAAAAAAAAAGAGAGCAGAGAGATTATTACTATCTTTTATAGGACCCAACAAGAAGAGGACGGATCTGACGAGGTTATAGTTGTTTGTGTCAAACCTTTTTCAACTTATGGTGTGACTTGTAGGGATTATTATTATTTACTCCTTGTTAAGTTTAAACTTTAAAAGGTCAAACTTTTATATATCTTCAAACTAGCCAAAGTGATAAAAGTGTCTACAAGATTTTAAACGAGACAATGGTTTAAAATTCAAAAATGCGAATTCTTCCTATAAAATCTTCCTACTAATCTTTTTACACACAAGATTCTGACAAGCGGCGAAACTGACGGTTTAGATTTAAAAAGATAATAAGTGGAAAAAATGTATATTATATGATTGTGTGTAGGAGGATAAATATAATTTTTTTTTAGAAAGAACTAGTAATGCTCTTTAAAATTTGTTGTGTGAGCATCTTGTAATGGTTAGGTAAAAGACCGGCGAAGACAAGAGGGGGCAAGGGGAAATTTGTGTTTTTTAGCGAAAAAAATTGTAATTTAAATTTTTTAAATATTTGGCTATTTTTTATTTGTCTTCTTAACAAACCGATTTGTAATGTAGTTTATTATAATTATCAAAGTTTGCACTCTTTATTATAACTTTCTGACTCCGTCCGTAAAAGGCTAAAACCTGCCACTAGAATACCAGTTATATCATTGTTAGAAAAAGTTTAATTTTCTTAAGTAATTTAATATGATCGTAATCATGATTACATGTTTTTTTCTAAAAGTTCAAACTTGGTATTTAACTGTCATGCTTTTAGATATTTTTTATAAGGTTTGTAAAATTTAAGAAACATATATTTTGATAAAAATATTTGAGGTTTACCTCATTTAGATGGAATTGCAAACTGTCATGCTTTTAGATATATTTTATAAGGTTTGTAAAATTTAATAAACATATTTTGATAAAAATATTTGAGGTTTACCTCATTTAGATGGAATTGCAAAAATAGAGTTCTCAATTAATATTGTGAAGTTTCATGGTAAAATGATTATGGAAATGAACAGATCTGGTGTAATATGTGAAGAAATTCTAGTCACAAATTTCAAATAAGGAAAGAAAAATAATCAGGAGATGCATTCATTTTTGTGAATGCATATAAAACTTGTGGTCATGATTTCTTCTCATTCATCTCATATTAATTATATTTCTCATTTGGTCCAAACTCATGGAAATAAGATGAAGCTTGAATTTGTTTTAAATATAACTGAGTGTTACGTGAGATTTGTCCGACTAAATTAATGCACTAACTCTGAAGATAATTTGATAAATGTAAACAATCAACGACTTTTACGACGAATAAGTAATAATATATCTGGACGCGTATGTTTTTAACGTTTGTGATGCAGGGCCGGTCCTGAGTTTTTTGATGCCCTGGGCGAACGATCAAACGATGCCCTTATTAATTGTAGCAAACATACTATTTTTTTAAGTTTTGGCTCGCCCATGTAACCATGTTAGATGTCGTATACACCGAGTTATTGACATTTAACAAGTTGTTATATTTATTTACAGTTTGATATACTATGTTATATAAAATGTATTTATGTGACTAATACAGTTAGAACAACAAGTGTCCCAAAGCTATATGGCTCGTGTTATAGCAAATAGTGATATCACCTCATCAATTTTCACTAATAACTCAGAACATATAACTTGAAAAGAAAACACCTTCCTTTCATAGACACTCACTGGCACACATTTAACCTAACAAATATGATTATTTAAAAAAAAAATATAATGTGGGCTGGTCGTGACGATGTGATGTCCCATGGCGCTATGTCCGATGTGGGCTTCTCATTATTCGCCCGCGTTATAGGTTGGTGCGAGGGGCTATAACCAAGGTTATAAATAGCGTGAGGCGTGACGTGATGGCATAGTCAAGCCTCACGCCTTAGGAGTCATGACGTTTTTTAAGGCGTGAAAATATTTATAGATTTATATATTTATATCATATTCAAATATATTGAGTTTACAAAAAGTGTCATACATAAGGAATAAAGTCAGGAAACTATCTTTGTATGTAATCTTTTTCAATTCTATAAAAGAAAACGATTTTTATCGAAATTGAATTCAAAAAAGCCTCCACGCATCATGTTTTATCGCACTTTATCACATCTTTTCACTTCTCATGTCACGTCACGCCTTAAGCGTACTCCTATTACGTAGCGTGAATGTCATGTCTCGCGTCTTTGCGAGGCCTTAGCGGCGCCATGACTGGCCTTTTAAAACCCTGGCTATAACACATTGTAACGAGCCCTCTTAAACATTGTATAAAAGAAAAACAAATCACATAAAATATCATATCATTTTATCTTTCAATTAGCGTTACATTAGTTAACTATCAACCTTGCAAAATCTTATTTATGAGAGAAAAAAACTAAAAACTTAACTCATAAATATGAAATTGTATTTAAAGAAAAGTAAAGTTAGAAAAAGTAAACAATCAAATAAAAACTTAAAAATTAGTTCACATTATTTCATATTATTCCTATACTCCTATACCTTCTTAGTTGTTTCTACCACAATCACTCGTTCATTGATCACGTGATCTAATATAGTAACCAAAAAGAATATAAAAAAGTCTTCATCTTCTATTTTACATCTCTTCTCTTACTTCCTCTATATTTTTCCGACGACATTGTTCTATCTCCGGCGAGTTGTCTTCTTTTACACTATTACTTACTTCTCCATTAATCTTTTTTTTCTTTTTACATATTCTATCAAGCATCATATTATCAAAAAAACGATACACAACACTAAAAATTTAATGCCCCCAGTTTATATGATGCCCTGGGCCGTCGCCCGCGCCGCCGCCCATAGCCAGGGCCGGCCCTGTTGTGATGTGATCAAGTGAAAGGGTGATGTAGTTAAACCAATGATTTTTTTGTATTGCATGTACGAATTGTTTATGTAATCATTATTAAGTTTGCATTAATTATTTAATAAACAAAAATAAGATGTATTGTAGATATAAACATTTGTCAAAATATTTATTAATCACCAATTAGTAAACTTCAATCAAAAATGGCAAAAAAGGTCATTTGAAATTTAATTGCAATTACAAGCATATTTCACAAAAAATTACATATACTACCTGGAGTTATTTACGATTACAAACATTGTCCTTGAAAAATTACATACGTAGGCATAAATGGTCCCTG
>BQNB010094272.1:0-26161 GCA_026074375.1 Tanacetum coccineum | reverse complement strand
TAAAAATTGGGTATTTTGTAAAGTGAAGTTGAAAAATTAGGTATTTTTGTGATTTTCCCATATATGTATGACTTTTAATTATTTTCAAAACTCTATCTAATGGAAGTTAAGTATACGGTATAACAAGGCCCACATATTTTGCTTATGCTCGGCAACCAAAAAGTCACACATTGGACTATACAAGATCGTATCAGTGCTACATGCCCTATTTTTCAAAAGTGTCGCGTTTTCATACCTTAATGGTTCAAAATAATATACATAATCATTGTGTACTTTAAATAAAGGGAAAATTTCCAAAATAGCCCGAGTGCCTTATGAATTAGCACTCTACAGCCCGAAATATTTTTGAGCCAAAATAGAACAGGACGACTTGACGACTGGGCAACTTAAATTTTTCTTGACAAGTGTCTATTTTTTTATTAATTAAGTACAAGCCGCCCTCTTAGGCAATTAGGTGACTTGAGAATCTTTTGTACTTGCACAGTAAAAAAAGGAATCTTTTGTCAAGTCGTTCAGTTGCCAAGTCGTCGTGGTCTATTTTGGCAAAAAAATGTTTTTTGAGGTATAGAGTGCTAATCCATAGGAAACTTGGGCTACTTTGAGAAATTTCCCTTAAATAAAACATCATTTGGTCTGTTTAAACCTGTAAAAATGCCAAAAAATAATAACATATCTCAAATTTTATTATAAACCCTAAGACGAAAAAAACAGTCATAAATATGTGTTGACAAATGGGGTAGAAAAATTTAAATTAAACATATACGTACCTTTTTGCATGGATTGTTTTGGAAAACCAAAACGAATTTGTTGTTTTCGATAAGAACAAAGATTAGGGTTTTCATGAGTGAAGTATGTGTGTGGAAGTGAAGTACCAAGATAGGATGAAGTGAAGTTGTGGCGTGTTAGGATAACAACCGTACTTGTTCATATCTAAAAAAAACTATGAAATGGTGTTATGAAAAAATGTACGTGAAAAAATGGTGAGGTGGCTGCTATGTTGGTAATAAAAGAAAAAGGAAAATAAGGGTAAACCGGCTAAGGGTTGAGCAAGTAAAACCGTACACGAAGAAGACCAAATTCAAAAGTTTTAGCTTGCGACATCAAGTTGGAAAAAGTAGCGGCTAAGGGTTGAGCAAGTAAAACCGTACACGAAGAAGACCAAATTCAAAAGTTTTAGCTTGCGACATCAAGTTGGAAAAAGTAGCAAGTAAGATATACCAAAAGACAATTAGCCCTACTGTGTATATGGGTGTTAATCGGGTTGATCCGGTCGGGTTCGGGTCAATTCGAGTCGGGTCAATTGAGGTTGAGGGTAAAAATTTCATACCCGAACCCGACCCTATTTGAACCCGGGTTACTCCACTACTAGAGAAAATGTCATTAGCAACAATTAAAAGTCGTTGCTAAATTATGCATTTTGCATCTAATTTAGCAAGAAAAATGTTAAGATAATTGCAATTTTTTTTAGCAACAAAAAAATCAGTTGTTATTTCTTCAAATTATCATAAATATTGGTTGCTAATTTAGCAACGACTAAATAATTTCGTTGCATTTTAAAATTAGCACCCGTCGAATTAACAACTAACACCAATTTTGGGCCAATTTTGGTGTTAGTTGCTAATTCGACGGGTGCTAATTTTAGAATGCAACGAAATTATTTAGTCGTTGCTAAATTAGCAACCAATATTTATGATCATTTGAAGAAATTGCAACTACTTTTTTGAGAGAATTACATATATATCCCTGTAAAAGCTTAAAATTGCATGTATATCAAACTCAAACTTTTTATTACATATATATATCCTTCTAAAAGCTTAAAAATTGCATATATATTCAATCTAAACTTAAAATTGCATATATATCCTTTTTAAACCTAAAATATGTTATATGTATATAAATAATATTTAATATAAATTTACAACTCTAAAATACATGATAATTATAATTATAAAAAATGTTTTTTTTTAAATTACATTTATAATTATAAAAATGTTTTTAGTAGTAATATACACTTTCATTGTAAAAATACTTTTTTTATACATATAAAACAATCATGATATATATTAAAGAGTTTATTTCATGCATTCGTATTATATATAATATAAGTTGATTTTTTTGTGAATTTAAAATATCGTCTTAATGTATTATTTTTTGTCATCAAGTTCATGTTGAACCTCATGACATCGCACTTTTGAAACAAATGTTACTTTTGTTATTTATAAAATTATAAATATCATAAGTTAGAGTTCATAATTATTTTGATATATAAGACATATTAAAGGTTTATAAATGATATATATGCAATTATAAAAGTTAAGAAAGGATATATATGCAATTACAAAAGTTTATTAAGGATATAATTAGTAGTTTAAGTTGGATATGTATATAATTTTTGGGCTTTTGAAAGGATATATATGCAATTATGAATTTACGTTGGATATATATGCAATTTTGAACTTTTGCAGGGATATATATGCAATTCTTCCTAATGTTTTTGTTGCTAAAAAATTGCAACTATCTTAACATTTTCCTTGCTAAATTAGATGCTAAATGCACAATTTAGCAACGATTTCTAATTATTGCTAATGGTATTTTTTTCTAGCAGTGGACGTTACGAACGAACAACTGTTGGATTATTATTCGAGGTATATGTATAGTATGCCATCAGACCAAAATTCTAGGCATGCAGCGCTCATTATATAGCTACTTAATTACTACCTCTAACTAATTGACAGTACTATTGCTATATAAAATATAATCGATCAACAGGTCATATAAGGTCACGCGCGATCACAATGCCCTAGCTACCAACAAGATCATCAAAACCTAAAAGCAGTATACAAAGTTAGGTTATATACTTGTATATAGTCATAGGTCCAATCAGTAATCAACACATGAATATATTTACGTCAAATATCGATAAATAAGTACTAAATCACTCCATATATAAAAGCTACGGATACAATTACGCATACAAACTAAAACGATCTCAATTCACGTACCATATAACTTAATCTGATCCTACAAAACTACACACCTAATAAACTAGCTAGGGTTCAGTATAATATATGTACGTAAAATAAAACAAATTACCAGGCAAGGTGATGTCGATATGAAAGAGTCCACCGTGGTAAGGAGAAGAGTCAGGGCCGGGGATGGTGGCAGTAAAATGATGAATGTCGTTAGGATCACGTGTTAAAGTCATGCCTAATAAGCTTTTTTCCCAGTTAAAACTCATTAGTTCTGATCGAATACGCAATTCTCTTGCCATTATATATTGCTTTTTTCTTTAATGCAAGTTTGTTGGAGATGCATGTCATATATAGAATAAGCCTGGCCGGGTTGAGATGAGATTTGATCGAAGGGGTTTATGGGGTTCACGGACCCATAGATCTTGATCGTCTAAGGTAATTTTTCTTTAGAGAATGTTTGTTTCGGTTTATATGTAGGCTTATGAGCTTATTTTATTTCAGCTTATATTTCATAAGAATCAATTTTTTTGGCTTATTTTGATACTTACGGGCTTATATAAGTTTATTATGATATGATCAACTTATATAAGCCCATAAATTCAAAAATAAACAAGATTACTGAGACTTATGAAATATAAGCCGAAATCAAATAAGCTCATAAGCTCACATATAAATCGAAACAAACACCTTCTTGAAAAATAATCATCTCTCCTAAATAAACATGGTCTCGAAATTTTGTGTCATGCAAGTCGGCTTGAATATGAATAGGGTGGAAAGTTGGAACGCAATAGTTGAGAAGTTCAAGGAGAAATTGTCTTTTTGGAAAGCGAAAACGTTATCCTTTGGTGGTCGGCTAACTTTGGTGCGCTCGGTTCTTGGTAGCCTTTCGTTGTACTATTTTTCTATGTTTCGTGCCCCGGCTAGTGTGATTCAAAAACTTGAGAGAGAGAGAAAAAATTTATTTTGGGGTGGGGGTGGGGATTGCCGCAAGCTGGCATGGGTTAAGTGGGAAAAAGTTATGTCTAAATTTGAATTGGGGGGTTAATTATTAGGAGCCTTAAAGCTTCTAATTTGGGTTTATTGGGTAAATGGTGGTGGAGTGTTAAGGTTGAAGGGAATTCTCTTTGGGTTAGGGTTATTAAAAGTATTTATGGCGACGATTGGGTAGTAAATAGTCGAGGGACTTGGAGTAGTATTATCAAAGTGGGTAAGGAAATTGATAGGCTAGGGATTGAGTTCACATCTTCCTTTGGTAGGAAGTTGGGGAACGGTGAAAGTATACGTTTTTGGGTGGATAAATGGATTGAGAATTATAAGCTATGTGACCGGTTTCCTAGATTGTTTAGGATAGAGAGAAATAAGGAAGTTCATGTTAGAGATAAGGGTTCTTGGGATCATATTGGGTGGAATTGGTGTTGGGATTGGTCGCAAATACTAGAGGGAGATCATTGGGTGAGTTGGAAGATTGCATTAGCTTAGTGAGGGATCAAGTTCCAACTCGAGATGGTACTGATTCATGGCAATGGATGCTGGAAGATGGTGGTTTTATAGTCAAGGTACTTAAAGAGATGGTGGATGAAAAGGTTCTCGGTTCGCGGTCTCAAGTAGAAGGAATGAAGTGGTGCAAGATTATTCCTCGGAAAGTAAATGTTTTTTTTGTGAAGGCTTAAATGTGGTCGGATTCTGGTTAAGACTCTTCTGGAATAACGTATTTGAGGTATAGTCTTCGTTTCTAAACTATTATGTCCTCATTGTGAGGAATATATCGAGACAATAGATCATTATATGGTTCGGTGCAAGATTGTTTCTTTGGTTTGGTCAAGTATCTGCGCTTAGTGGAATATAGGATGTTTTGCTGGTTCTTCTGTTCAAGATGTATTAAATTGGCGGGATTGAGGAAGTCAAAAAGAAACATAAAAAAAAAATATAAAAAAAATAACACTTTTCATTTGTCTATATTAAGTTTGTATTGAAAAGCGCGGAACTAGTGGATTTTGGACTTCGGCTTTATCTCTTATGGAAGTCGATAATAAAGTCTTTGGATAAAGAGATGTCCGGCTACTGATATGGTCTGTGCGAGATTAAACTTACTCCATCTTTCTTTTGGGTTTCGCATTAAGGTGCACGGTCTCTCGAGTACACTTTGGTCGTTTGGCTGTATATGGAGCCTCCATCTTTGATCTAAATTTATGTCGTGCTTCTTTCCTCCTTTCAGTTTTAGATTTTGTATTTTTGTTAAGTGAGTTTGCAATCTTGTGTTTTTATTGTCTATACTACATTATTACATAATCTTGTTGTTAAAAGTGGTTGGTCATTTGATTGTTTTGGTTGAGGTTTTCGATGTGTACAATTTATTTGCTTTAATAAGATGCAATTGACATGTCTTGTTTAGTTAGTCTACTAATAATATGCTAAAGGAAAATACATATCTTCTTATAAGAAATAGTAACTTTTAGTTTGTTTTTTTCCTTCTATATCGTTAAAAAAAAATTATGAAGCCTATAACTTAGAGTCATGTGTTCGCTCTGATTGAATACCCAACTCCACTCTTTAGACATGGTCAAGAAATCTAAGAGTGTTGTCAAGATCTATAAGGAATGGGATATAAATCCTATATACAGTTAAATTTCTCAGAGAAGGAGTTTAAAGGGTGTTTGGATAATGAGATTATGACAGTGTCTCTTTTGATTTTATTGTCATTTATATTTGCAGATCATATAATGGTTAGTTACTAATATCTTGGAGTCCATTGGGTGTGACTGTACTCATTTAGTCTCCATGGATTGTTTAGATTGGCCTTGGGAGGAATCTTAATAATTTGTGCTAGACAAGTGAGAGGTCTAATTCCTTTGGATGTACCATAAGGAAGGGCTAACCATTATGAAGGGTAATGATCTGGCGGATGGTGTGGGATGGGTGGAATAGAGAGTGTATGAAAGATGAACCTTCTTGGTCCACCCAACACACCATCAAGGAGGTAGGTTGGTTTTTTTGAGGGTGAGTGTTCCCTTCATAGTGATGCCTTCTCTTCTTCTTTCTATGATCCTATCAGTGAGGTGTAGCTGCTGATAGGTTACTGGGGAGAATGAGTAGGAAATGTAGCTGTGTAAAGTAGAGCCCCTCTAAAAGTGTGAATGGGGCTATATGCTTCTTGGTGATGCCGGCTTAGTGATCTTTGCAATTCATTGTGGGTGATGGTTGAATGTTTTGCATAAGAGCTGAGTTTGGAAATGTAGGCAAGAGCATATGGTAGGTGCATAAAGGTGATAGTGAATTCCTCTGTTTTGGTTCTGTATAGAATATGTTGTTATCCGATATCGGATATTTTGGGATACTAGTTCTACACCGAGGCGAGATCTGACCTCTCTCTATCTAGGTATTAGAGTTCTTGTTGTATTCTGCTGGTCTGTAGCATGACTTAGGCATGTCTAAGTCAATGCTTGTGTATCTTGTTTTGATTAATAAAATATTTCACCTTTGCACCAAAAAAAAATTATTTACACTTTTAAATATAAAGATTAGACTATTTTTTTTAATGTAATGGAAATAACAACCCTACTCGCTATCTTTGTATCCGGTTTATTTGTAAGCTTTATATTTGTAAGTTTTACTAGGTATCTTTTGTATGCCGCTTTTGGGCAACCTTCTCAACAACTAAGAGATCCATTCGAGAAACAATACACTATATACAACTAAATTAATACACGAAAAAAACTACCCGGACTTCTTATAGCAGACGACTTATATAATTTGTTTGTAAAAATAACTTTGTAAAGCCTATGTAAGAGTAATGGGTGTGGTGATTTTTTTGTTCGCCGACTCTTAGGTGGCAAGCCACTTGGCGCCGCCGAATGCTCACCACCACACCCCTGTCAACCGCCGAAAGGGTGTGCGCAGTGTACACGGCGAGGTAAAAGACAAAAAAAACCACCATTGCAATTCAAACGGATAGTTTTAAATTTCTAAAGATATATATTTTTTAATTTATCCCCTCTTTACACTATATATATCCACTTCATTTTATTTTCAAAACATATTAACTTCCTATGACTTTCTATATCTCTCAACACACAAACAAGAAAATGTCTCAAGCTCGAAATGACGGATATTTTACTTCTCTTCTCAATATGTCAAACCCGCATCACTCGTCTTCCTCAAACCCGTCTATACTATCGTCACAAAACTCAATATCTTCCTCGCAATACCAACAATATCCTCATTTTGGTACACAATATAATATACCCCAAATGAAACCCGAACAAATTTATCAAGAACATCAACAACAAGCTTTTCAAAACCAACAACTCAACAACCAATTCCAAAATCTTCAACATCAAAGAAATGCACCACCACAATACTTTCAACCACAACAATCACAACCACAATACTTTCAACCACAACAATCACAATCACACTTCTTTGAATCTCAACAATCACAACAAACACAACCACGATTCAAATAACCACAACCACCACCAAAGAAACCCGTGAACAACGACGTAGAGGAAAATGAGTCGCGAAAGTTTCAAAAACAAACACGATGGATTTGGAAGAGGACGAGGAAGATGTGATACGGACGGTGCAACGTTGGATACGCGAGGAAGAAACGTTGCTATGCGAGTGTTGGGTCGAAGTTTCCGAGAACAACGAGATTGGAGCCGACCGAAGCGACGACTCGTTTTGGTGGCAGTTACAGAAGATTTCAACAAAGCTACACATCATGGATCGCACAAAGAATATGATCACGTGTGAATGGAATAGGATAAATGGTGATTGCCAAAAGTTTAACGCTATTTACAAACATCTAGAACGTAAAAGCCGAGAAAATGAAGCTAAACATATCGATATTGCAAAGATCAAATTTATTGCCGCTTCAAATGGGAGAAAGTTTTTGCTAGAACATGTGTGGCGTGTCTTAGAAAACAACCCCAAATGGGACGCGATGGACCCCCTTGATTCAGATGATCACACCGAATATTCAGCTGTGATGAGAGACCTCGTCCCGCCGGCAAACCTCGACCCGTAAAAAAAAGCAAAATAAAAAACGACGACGAGCACCGGGGGAAGTCAGTCGGGGTCTTTATCAGAGTCTTTATCTGAGGATCTTAGACGCAAAATTCAAGCAGCCGAATCTGTATACGAGTCGAAGAAAGCGAAAGAACTGGCATACATGAAGTGTAAAGAATTAGAGTTTCTTATGATTGATACCGAGGGGTTGCCGGAATGCAAAGTCGCTATTATCCGAAAGAAACAAGAAGCGATAATGGCAAAATATAATCAAGAGTGACCGAGCATTATTCTTTTTTTTATTTCTCGTATGAATTTTATTTCTCGTTATTTTTACGTACGTTTTTTAGTTTCATATTGTATTTTTATATCCGTATTGTATTTTAATTGGAGGTGGGTGGGCCCAAATGGTTAAGTTGTGGTGTGTTGCGAGTGAAGAAGTATTTTGAGGTGTGAGCGTTGAAATGATGTGACACCCACAATGATTAAAATTTGGATGCCATTACACCGATTGCTTTAAAAAGTGTTAAGTTATAGAAATAAATTTCCTACTTTTCATTGGTATTTGTAGTTGTAGTTTTTTCCAACCAAAAAATGTAGTGTAAATAACATTTTCTCAGTCTTGCTAATTTGTTTTTCATATTGATTAAAGTTTAGTATTTTTCAAAAGTTAAATGTCGTAAATCTTGCCTTGAATTGAGATAAAGTGCAATTTTATGTGTACTAGTTATAAATTTGATGAACCAACATATTACATCATTTTCATGCTAGAATTAGAAAGGGTGATAACTAAAATGATTTAATCATAAAGAGTCACACAAGTGTGAATATCACTATATTTTGTAGCTTTTTAGTTCAAAAAAGTCAGGATGGCCGAGTGGTCTAAGGCGCCAGACTCAAGTTCTGGTCTTCGAAAGAGGGCGTGGGTTCAAATCCCACTTCTGACATTTTAATTTTTTATTACTTTACTGAACACTGAAGGTTGCAAGTTTACAACCCATGAATCACATTGAAAATTTAAAAGACCATAGCGGCATTGAAATGAAAATAAACTGACAACTTGATGCGAGAACTTGACCAACTCAACTCGAAATAGACGTAAAGCAAGACAATGAAGACCACCAACACAAGATAGTGTTTGCTTGCTGGACTTGTACTTGAACTTCCGAGCCAAACACGTAAACCACATGGTAAAGGAAAAACACCCATCGGAAGACATGGAAACGGCTGTTTGATGTGCTAAACCTGGGAACCAAAGCCGCTGCCAATGCAACCTGAAGATGGTTGCAACAACGCATTCCAGTAAGTGAGGTGCAGGAAGAAGTCGGAGAAAAAATGTCATTGACGATCTTTAAACGAAAGACAAAAAATTGCTTTAGAAGATAACCTACAACGAGAAGTAGTTAAGGTTCCGGGGTAGTCCTCCGGACCTCCGGCTTGGATTGTATTTAGTCAAATTTTTGCCCAGAGATAAACTAGAATCAAACATTCAAACAGCTTTAGTTCGATTCAATGATGATTTTTTTTGGAAAAGCAAATATTTACATACCAATTAATGCTCAAATTGTTACCTTTATAATGAGTTCCACCCAAAGTGTGATGACTAACTAAGATTAGTGACCTAGAATTCTTTCATACCAACTTTTTGACGATCTGGGTCACTAAACTAGTACAATAACATTTTATGTTTGGAGCTCATCAAGTTAAAGTGCCATTTATCTAGGCCGCTAACTGGTCACCGAGTAAAAGATAATTTTTGGTGATGTGCTTGTTGTACGGGGAATAGCTATGGTTACAGAAATAGTGCAAGGATCTATGAGATTGGGTTTGTCCTTGAACACTTAGCTGACCCACCAAACAGTACTTGCATCATGCAGGCCAGAGCAAAGCTATTCCGTATATGGATGAAAGGTATTAATAAGCCAACTGAACAAATAGGCGAGCCTAAGGATAATAATGTTTGCTACACATACACTACATACTAATATATTGACTCTTTCCCATGGCTATGAACCGTCATTCTAAGATTCAGTGGTTTGAAATAGCTTCTCAACATCACCAACAATGCTTTCAGCTTCATCGACTTCAGGTCCTTCCTTCTCGTTTGCTTCTTCCAACTCCGCCTAAAAAACAGCATAGATTTGATCGTCAGCTGATCTCATATCCATTCCAAAACATTAGAGGTGACAGTTTTGAACCATTTAACTATGAATGGGTCAATTTGCTTATGTTTTTTCTCCAACAGGTTAAACGGGTCAAGTCAAAACAATCATCTTAAAGGGAATGTGTCAAATGGCGAAAGTGTCAAACCAGTTGAAAGTCACCAAAGGTTTGTTTTTAATACATACGACTATCTAAATCACTTTATTCAAAAAACAATTATTAAAGTTTTTGGGATTGTATAAATTCGTATATAAACTGGACCAAAAGTGTTTACGAGTCAAGTTGCCAGACAAAATCATTTCGTCATCTCCAAGTTAAATATGATATTACTAAATCAGTAAATCACCAGTTTCATTTGACCATTGCATACAGTCGTTTTGCTAAGTATGTTTCCAAAAGATTCCCCGAATATATTTAAGATTTGACCATTTTTATGGTACGAATCTATTGCTCTCTTCAACGGACTCGTATGTACTGAGATCTTATATATACATTACTTCTTTCAACAGACGCTAGATATTGTTTTGGCAAGTGATACTTCTAGTTAAAACATAATACAAACTCAAATGTGTTTAAAGACAAAAGGAGACACTTTTATCTTATGATTCGGTTTAATCAGCAAAACGTAGTTTAAAACCGTACTAGAATAAAAGATGAAATACCAATATCCCTTTTAGGTCGGCTAGCGAGGACTCCAAACGTTTGAGACAATCAGGAATCATCATCCTTGATTCAGCCAGCACATTTTCCTGTTTAAATATACCAAACAACACAAAACAACCACAAGCATTATTTTTCATCTATTCAGCTAATCACATTTCTTATAATCTTGTTATGTGAATAAACTTGAACTAAGAAATGCTATCTAACTCCATCAAAACATTACATGTATTAAATGAATTTATTGAGAACACGGGCGGTGTGTATTTGTTTTACCTGTTGCTTGAGAACACTGTCAGCTGTCTTGGCCGCCTCCCTCACAACCTCTTTCTCATAAGAGTGTAGTTCCTTGACGATGCGTTTGCATGATGATGTCTTGATTTTCAGATTTCTAATAGTTGCCATATTTCCTTATGGTAGTAATTGCTGAAATTAAACTTGAAAAACAAAAACAGTCCACCTTACGACAATACTCCTTTGATTATAGTAGTTTAGTTGATAGTAAATGTCAAGTATAGACTCTTCAGCGTAAACATTTTAAGTCAATAAGGGGCATTGTGTTTTGAGAGTGATCATCTAGTTTTTTTTTTCTTTTTCCGGATAATCAGTATATAGGGTTGGGGTATACTGAAACCAATTCTAGTATCTAATCATGGAGAAGTCATTTAAACGAGCAGTGGTCTGATGTCCTCACAAGAGGAGGTCTCGGGTTCAAACCTCCGTCTTGGGGGTGTCCATCGGAAATGGTCAAGGAATACCCCGGTTAGACAGCGTATCATTCTAAACATGTAAAACCTCATTCTTCTTTTACTAGTACATCCTTAAGAATTAAAAAAAAAATTCCTTTTAAATAATGCTAATACAGTCATATTATTGCAATCAGAAGACATGCTAGTTTACTAGTACTACACAATATCAGTAACTACCTTTAGAGATAGATCAGTAAGCCTAAACTTAATTATCTGATAAAAACATAAATTCGTTTATATTACTGGAAAACAATTGATGATGATGTGGGTACCTGAAATGATGAATCCAGTGATGATCGGATCTCTGATAATAGCCGCAAGAACCGAAAATCGAAACTAAACCGAACCGAGAAAACCGAATTCATATATTTATATCGAGAAAACCGAACGAGTTTGCCAAAACCGAATTCATATAAATATATTTATATCGAGAAAACCGAACGAGTTTGCCAAAACCGAATTCATATAAATATATTTATATACTAGTTACAAGTCTCGAATCAAATTTATTTTAAAACTTTTGTTTAATATGGGGTATAAAAAGGTACTCATCTTAGGTCTAATTTCAATTAAAGGTATCGATCTTTTTTTTTCTCAATTTAAGGTATCGGATTTTTTTCTTGTTGCAAGGTTGGACATTTAGCAGGTTTCCAGGTTACAAAACAATTTCAAATACCAAACACCCCCCTTATCTCTTATTACACCAAATTCCTTGTCACAATATATTATGCGTACAAATTAAAATGTGAAATTCTCACAGAAACTTAATCTTAACAAGAACTAATTTTAAAAAATAAATAAATAAATTTTAACAAACGAAAATATTTTAACTAATTTAATGACTAAAACAGCCTTTAAACTAAAATAAATCAACGAATTATAAAAATTCTAGAAATATTTACCCAACTACAAACGCTACTGAAGAGCTACCAGAAAATTAAAATTTACGTTTTTGACGTTTTTTACTATTTGTTATAAAATTATAACAAAACGGTTTTATAAAAATAAAACGACATAATCGGTTTTTAATTTTTCTAAAATAGTAAAACGTGACTAAAAGTTTTGAAACAATTATGACAAAAAGAAAATACTTCGTAGAATCTTATATAAAAATGACGAATTTTTATGAAGGTTTTTGATATATTTAGATTAAATAAAAAAAATAACACTGATTTTTTCAAAATGGTAAAACGTGATGAAAAATATTGAAAAAATTATGACAAAAAGAAAATACTTTTTAGAATTTTATATAAAAAGGACGGATTTTTATGAAGGTTTTTGATATATTTAGAATAAATAAAAACACAAAAATTCTATAAAAAAAGAAAAAAGTGATCTGTTACCTGACTAGCAGGTAAAAAGAATCCTTAAATTGCACGGTGTGATAACTTAAATACCTTAAATTGAGAAAAAAAGATTGGTATCTTTAATTAAAATTGAACCTAAGATGTGTACATTTTTATGCGATTTTCCCTTTAATATACGTGTATATGATTTTTTTTTCGTTTTTAATGTTATGTAATTGTGATATTAGTACAACTAATAATTATGCATGTGGTTTTACATAAAAAAATTCATTATGTATTAATATAAGTGTTTTAAGACCCGGGTTTACTAGGTCAGTAGAACCGTGAACCGGTCGGGTGATCTGAAGCCTGATTTTGCCGAAAAACCCGGTTGAACCGCGACCCATCGACCATGTCAATTAAAAAACCGCTTTTTAAAACATTAATATATTGTAAAGATTTTATTGAATTTTATATATGTTGTATTTTTAAAGTATAAAGTCTAGAAAGTATAGCGTGTATTTGTTTGTTTCCTAAAGTTATTAATAAATATAAAAAATTATAAGTTTTAATTAACTCATATTATTTATTTAACTCCATATGATTAATTTAAACTTCAACCATTAAAGTTTTATTAATTACATTTTTTTAAGTTTTTGTTTTTCACAAATTTGACACATATATTTTTATGTCTTTTTTTTCTCCATCATTTTTTTCAATTTTAATTTTTTTTTAACTAATCAGATCGTCCGATTTTGCCTATGTGTCAAAATCAAGCGTTCTGATTGGCCCAATTTTTTTATAAGATCGAATCTTATACAAAACTTCGAAAAGGTGTAATTCTTTTATTATATAAAAGATATAAAAAGAATTTTAAAAAGATGTAAATTATGTAATTCGGGTTATTCGGATCAGCTCGAAAATTGAACCGAATTCAAATTCAATTTTTGGTTCAGTTAAATCTAATTAAAATTTGGCCTGGTTTTCGATTTTACTTTAACGGAACTAATCAAATGGAATAACTCAAATACCCCGATAAATGAACGGAATAAACTTAAGGGCCCGTTTGGTTATTGGGTTTCGGATTTTAACATTGGGTTAATGGTGAAATTTGTTGTTTGGTAGACAAACGTGGGCCCCAAAATAAGGGTTGAGTCCCAAATTTAATCTTTATACAATTCCTGACAAGCTTCTTAACTTTTGACAATTATATTTTACATTTGATTTTTTAAAAATAAAGTATGACCTCTCAGCCACTCATACTATTTTAATATTCAAATGTCATTTTTATATATCTTTTAAGCCACGTGATTTTTATTAAATGTCTTTTCATTTAAATTTTTAATTATTTTCTTAATTGTTTATAATTTTTAATATATATTTTTCTCTTTAATATCAAATCAAAATTCAAATCCTAATCCATATCAAAATCCAAATTCAAATCCAAAACATAAACCCGTCTAGAAACCCTCAACATCCGATAACTGAACCTACGAACAAATCTCTCACTTCTCATTTCAGCTTCACTTTGACGGTGGGCTCAAAGTTTGGCCTGGACTATCACTATCGTAAGCCCACTTTTTTTACTATCTTTTCAAAATCTTTAATACTCTACGAAGTATTTATTTTTCAAATTAATCCACGTGACTTTTAAAATCACGAGTCATAGTAAAACAACTTTCAGAATTGCATTAATCTTGGATTTAAAAAAATATCATATCTCTATAAAAACACATGAGATTGTTTTGTACATCATCTTTTAACCTTTAGTCATTTTTCATAAGGGAGTGATATGTACACCACGCAAAGTGATGTTCACATCATAAAATCACATGTGTGATGCATATGATACAACACTTAATATGCATTTTTATGATGTGCATATCACTTTGTGTGGTGTGTATATCAACTCTAATTTTATAATCATGATGGATTATGGTTACTTGTTTCTTTTCTCCCCCCCCCCCCCCTCCCCCTCTTTTGCTTTCTTGTTATATAAATTTTCAAGCTTGCTTAAAGTTTAAAGAAATTCAAGATAGAAATAAAAGTTGTAAAGTAAACCATGCATTCAAGCAAAGAGGGATATGATCAATTTACTTTTGGAGGCATTAATCACCTAAAATGCTTAAGGGTCCATTTGGTTCGCGAAATCTTTATGATTATGATTGAATTGGAATCTGATTCCATTTCATATTGTGTTTGGTTAGCAGAATCAAGGAATTCAGAATCTGAATTCCATTCCTCACCGTGTTTGGTTGGCAAACATAATGGAATAAAAATTTCCATGGTAACCACTCAAGGGTGGCCTAGTGGCAAAAGGGTTTGTGGTTATCACTCTAAAATGTGTGAGGTCTCAAGTTCAATTCTTGCTAGTTGCAAACAACCTTGAAGTGGCCACGTCAACCTCCTGAAAGGGGAGGGCTTTACCTGGTTCGGGTCTGTATGGCGGTGGGTTCAAACCCCATGGATTATTCGGCCAATGTGTCAGAAATCATAGTTACCAAAAAAAAAATCCATGACCAAAATGGAAGGAATGTTTACAACAAGTTAGGTTCACCCGCGCTCCGCTGCGGGATGTTTGGCGGCCGGTGTTTTTGGTTAGACGTGTTAGAAGGTATATTTTTAAAAAAAATAAAAATTAACGGTCGTTAAGTAACGACCGATTTCAAGCACTGTTTTGGTGCATTCTAAAAAAAACTAACGGTCGACCGCTAGTGGGGAAAGGGGTATTTTATAAAAAAAAATTAAAATGAGGGTAGTTTTCGTAATTTAACACATAGTGCGAGGGGGTATTTCGTAAATATTTGAGGGGCTATTTCGTAAATAAAAAAAGGAACGGGTCGGGGCGGACCGGGTCGGGTCGACCCGACAATGCCGATAACTCAAAAAATGCGAGTGAATATTTTGGAAAAGAAAGCAAAAAAACAATTAAATTTTTTTTTTTAAAATGTTCGGACCGGGTCGGGTCAACCCGGTGCATTTAATGCAACTTAATGCACCTGAAGCGCGTGGTTAGTTCTATTGTTATTCATAAAAAAAACAGACCGATGACTCAAAAAGTGCGAGAGAGTATTTAAAAACAAAACAATTTTTTGTTTCTAAAAAAAAAAAAAACCGATCGGACCGGGTAGGGTTGACCCGGCGTATTAAATGCACCCCGGTCAACCCGGTGCATTTAATGGACACTAAATGCAAAAGGCCATTTAATGCATGCGAGAGGGTATTCCGAGGAAAAAAAAGGAAAATTTTATTTTAGAAATTTTTTGAAAAAAAAAGGAAAAAAAAATGGCGACCGCGCGCCGTTGCGGGACGATTAGCGCAGCGCGAGGTTTGAGGAAACTTAAAGTTTTATTCATAAAAAAACAGACCGATGACTTTAAAACAGCTGGCGATTGATGGGTATAGTATTCCGAGGAAAAAAAGAAAAATTTTATTTAAAACATTTTATGATGAAAAACAAAAAGTAAAAAAACTTGGTTAAAAAAAACTAACTGTTAAATAAAACCCCCCCATATTCATAAAAAAAACATCCGATGACTCCAATGTCGCGTTGAGGGTATTCGAGGAAAATAAAGGAAAATTTTATTTTAAAAATTTTTGCTCCTCCAATGGGAAAAAAGAACGGGACGCTTAGCGGAACGCGAGGTTTGAGGAAACTTAAAGTTTTATTCATAAAAAAACAGATCGATGACTCAAACAGCGCGAGAGGGTATTCCGAGGGAAAAAAAGGAAAGTTTTATTTTAAAAAAAATTTCAGAAAAAAAAAGGGAAAAAAATGGTAAAAAAAGAAAGAAGTAACTGTTAAAAAAAAAAAAAAAAACCTTTCATTAATGTGGGGGTGGGGCCGGGTCAAAAAAATTTAATGTTACCCGTTTTTAGGCGGGTCGGGGCGGGCGTCTGCCTTTTGTATAATATATATAATTCTATGGAATTATTATTATTATTATTATTATTATTATTATTATTATTATTATTATTATTATTATTATATTAGAAACACCACTTCATTAGAATAAAAAGATTACAACAAATTAGGGGGAGCCGAGATACTATCTGGGCCCCCACTCCTTTGCCAATAGCGAAATTAATCCTATTAAAAATATGAATAGCCGCATGAGCCCCGATGTCTTGAGCCATGGAAAACTTTCGAATCCGCTTTAGCAATGTAACAGCGTATGCCTCTAATTCCCCAAAAGAGGAGAAAGAAAAGGGAAGAAACTCATATCCAATAGCTGCAAGCGTTTACGTCGTGCATCATCATTCACGGCCCTATCGGGTACGAAATCAACCATCCCGGTTTGCGTCAAAGGTGAAGATCCAGTTAGATCCACACACACATCAAGTCCTCCATACGAGTAAAGTAACATATCTGCTGGACGTAACGGTTTGTCACGCCCTCCATCCAACCCAATATCAACTTCCTTACCAGCTGAAATCCCAGAACAATAACATATGTCGACAAGGGTATCGCGCACAATGTTATGACGATGTTTAATACCAATAATACCAGCACACGATACAGCATGGTCTCCATAAATATCACCAGCAAAAAACCCTTGAACAAGTTGAACAAGGCTTCGAAACAAAAAATAAAGGAATATCTAACCGATAACACAAAACACAACGATAAGTCTTACCGTTCATAGTTTGTCCCAACCCAGAAATAGGGACCGTCCTAAGCCAGTCAGAGGTATAATCCTCCTTTTGAGAAGTCCATAAGGCTATTTGTTAAGGAGATAAAGAAAATGTGGACTTTGCATTTTTAGTAACCCGTGTGAAATATATATCTGCCATTTTCTTCATGAGTTTGGGGACAGCGATCTCACTTGGATTACTCAAAAGGTCAGTCTCCATAGATGTATTAAACATAGACAAGGCATCATCGAGAATAGGCCCGGGAGAAACAATACCAGTATGCCGAAGAAGCTTAGTCTGTAAGCCAGAAGACTGTAATCGAGAAGCAAGAAAGGCACAATTCAAAAATCACCCGCAGAATAGACATCAAGCCCCCCAAATGCAAAAGGTAAGGTGGCAAGCCTCCATTGCCAGTCGCCAAATCCTGGTCCAGAAGCAGTGACAATACACTCTAGAGAAGAACGAAGAGCCACGTCAAAAGAAAGTTGAGCAGACTCAAAAACACAGGGAGGGCATGTGCGCATAGTAAAGTATAGCCTGGAAATACCCGTACAAGAACGAAGAAGCAACAACTCGCATTGAGGATCATTAATCTTAGCAATAGCATCCATAAGCCCAATGGTTTTGGTCACTCTCTTCATCACAAGCTCATTACAAAAATCAAAATCTACACTAATAGGCCCACCAAGTAATTTAACACCATGCAAGGGCCGAGCAATATTAGGTGGAAAAATACCTGCAAGCCTGCTTCGAGGGTCTTCCTTTGGCCAAAAAACTTCAGTTTTATCAACGTTGAGATGCAGGCCACGCCCCGGTCCATCCTCCATAATTAACTTTAAAACTTTCTCAACAACCATAGTATCTCCAACAATAGTACCATCATCTAAACACCAAACATGCAAAGAAAGGCTAAAGGAGTCTCTAATCTTACATATTAAGGGATGTAACACTAGGGAAAAAAGCAAAGGGCCAAGAGGATCACCCTGCTGCACTCCTTGGCACGACCATAAGGTGTGCTCCCCGTAATACAATCTAGCTGGGTTAGAGTAACAGAATTCTACCCAACGCGAGATAGGAGGGCAACGGAGACGAACTTCACGTAACATAACCTCTCGATCTATCAAGTTGAAGGCGTTCTTGAAATCCACCAACAACATCGAAAGACCAACATCATCCCCACAAGCCTCAATCAAACGATTCACGGAATGAAGGATAGCCTCACTTCCACCCGCCACCCCAACGCCGAACTGAAAACCGTCTAAATAACCATCCAAAGAATGGCCAGTCATTATTATTATTATTATTATTATTATTATTATTATTATTAATTATATTTAATTATTATTATTTATTTAAAGTTTAATATAAATTAAAATTTTAAAACTTATTTTTTATTCTATACTTTAATAATTGAATAAAATCATGTTTATAAAAAATAGTATTTATTAAAATAACATTAAATATAATAGTTATATAAAAATACTATATAAATATTAGTTTATATACTATTATTTAAAAAATATTATTATATATTATATAAAAATACTATTACATTTTATTTAAAATATTATTTATTTAATATATTACGAAGTATTTTATATAATATTATTCAAAAGTTATTATTATTATTATTCTTATTCTTATAAGTAATTTATTTAGTAAGTAATATTAAGTTTATTAAATTTAAACTCAGATTAAATTTTAAGTATTTGAATATAATTTATTTTTTCTCATTTCATTTTTTCCAAGCAAAAATGCATTCGTTTGGGCAAATTTCAATTCCTTTAGATACCAAATCTTAAAGATTCGAGTGCCTAACTTACATTCCTTCACATTTCAATTCCTTAAACAGATTCCGTAATTTGCTTATGTATAAAATTACAATTCCTTTAGATCCCAAATTCTAGAGATTCGAGTGCCTAACATTCATTCCTACACACTAGTTTTAATGCTCGTGCACGCACGGAGCTTAGACATTATGTTTTTTTAATATATGTATAATTTTTATTTTTTTTTATTTTTTATAAGTTATGTTATAGAGTATTATCGAAATCATTTGAAGAGAATAGATTCATATCTTTTATATATTATATGAACTTGAGGATAATTAGTAATTTTTTTTACCTGTTTTCTAACTCGACATTGTGGGCGGACTAATCTCACCAAAACTACTCTTTTATGTAGCCCGAAGTCAGCTCAAGTAAACCCTCCGAGGCCACAAGAGTATTAATTTTCTCTTTGTTATTTTCGAACCATTGACCTCCACTTTGAAATGCCGATATTGTTATTGTTGGGTATGCAAATGATATTGTATATGTTTTATGATTATAGTTGCATTATTGTGTCAGTTATACTTAAGATTCATGGTCTTACTTTATGTTAAAACATGTAAAGATTTAGCTTCGCAATCGAATTTAAAAATATCAAGTTAAGTTATCAAAAACGTCAATATTTATAAAATATAGAAAATTAAAAAACTCAAATAAGCGTTATGCTTCGTGCATAAAATATGGTTTGGTCAAACAAAGATTTACCTATTGTATATGTTCAATATATATTCGAAAGGAAGGATGACGAGGGTCCTAGTTTGGATGGAGGATCGGAACATGAGGAGCCTTTGGATGTTGATAATTGTGATTCGGTTTCGTCTAAAGATGATAACAATGATTCGGATTCGTCTAGTGAAATGTCATCAACTAGTCGGCTTATGCGAGAGGTGAATGTTCGTGGGGTGGATAGTGATCATGTGGACTCCTTTGAAGAAGGTGAGATCATTGGTGATTCGGTCTTGAATAATGATGGGTGTGTTAAGGATTGTATGGAAAAGAATTTGGACGATGATGTTGAAAAAGATATTGAAGATTGTTCTAAAAATGTTACAGAGAAATGTGGGGTGGTAAATAATAATATGTCTAATAATGTGGAAGGCGAGATTCTTGAGGATCATTTTGATGGTGATCGTGGCAATGATACCATCGAAGATAATGCGGATCTTAACCCCTCGACTAACGTCTATTTGGATGTTAATCAGAATACTAGTATCCCAGAAGTTGTAGAAGATTTGTCCTCTCTTGACAGAAGTAGTGATAAGGCAGAACGATTAGCACATCATAATAACGGTTTAGATGATCTTGATATTTCTCTGCGCAACAGGTTATTACATCAAGATAAGTGCCGGGTTAGGTCAGTTAAAGCTGCTGCAAATGATTCCAGCATTGTGTCTCCATCTACGCCCCCGGGTACTCTAAACCTTGCTGAAGAGTCTTATTCTACGTGGCTTGATTATGTTGGTCCTCTAATTACCGACGAGCTAGATTCTGAAAAACGCTGGAGCTATAGAGACCCCGATGGGAATGTTCAAGGGTCGTTCTCTCTCGCGCAATTACGTATGTGGAAAGATTATTTTCCTAGCGATCTTAAGATTTGGAGTTATTATGGCAACGTAAAAGAAACTATCCTCCTACACAGTGCCTTAAAGAGACGAACAAAGGATGCTGGTTAGATCTCTTTGCATTTGTGGTATGATGCAACGGGTGTTCGGCTTCGTTCATGGGAGGTCTTTTTTTTGGCGTCGCGTTGGGATCTCCTTTCTGATTTTAGTAGCCATCGGTTTTTTGCGTGTTTGTCTTGTTTCGTTAGAACTTATTTTGTTCCTTACATTCTTTTGTCTGTTGGATCATTTTGCGTGTGTCTTGTACTTGCTAGTTTCTTACTAGCATTTTTTAATAAAAAAATTTAAATGCCGTTCAAAAAAAAGAAGTTAGTCTACAACTTAGTTCAATTGCATTTATGTTAAGAAAAATGTAATAGAAGATATAAAAAGTGGCATTGTGTAGTTTGTTGTATATGATTTTAGTCATACACACCAGAGTCAAGCGAAATAAAGACATTTTTGAGAAATTTGAAATGTTGAATTTTAGTAGTATTAAATTAAAAGAAAAAAAGTGCTAATTTCTTCCCGAACACATCTATTAGAAAACCCCTTTTTCCTTTATTATGATATTTTATGTGCTTCGATTGTTTTTCTATGTGGTTGTACAACATGATGTCAGGACCCCTAACGACAATGAAAAATCCACCAAAATGTCTTCGGGTAGATTTTGGGAATTTGTGATTTAGATACTGTTAAATCTATAGTTTGAAAGTACAAATTGTTTGCGTTTGTAGTAATTTAATGTATAAAGGCTACGGGTATAAAATTTAATATGGGTTATTTGTTTATTTTTTAAAGTTATAATAAAACTTGTAAATTTATAAATTTACACTTAACTCCATTTAATTTATTTAAAATTAAAAACCATTAAATTTTTATTAATTATCTCTTTTTTTCAAGTTTTTTTCTTCACAAATTTGACACGTATATTTTTATGTGTTTTTTTTCTTCATCATATTTCTCCACAATTTTTTTTTAATTTTGACCAAATTGATTTAATTTTGACTTTTTATTGACCAATCAGATCACACGATTTTGCCTACTTGGCAAAATCAAGCGTTCTGATTGGTCTAAATTTTTAATTCAAAAGATTCAATTTGATAGAAAACTTCGAAATGATGTAATTCTTTTATTATATAAAAAAATATAAAAGATTCCAGTGCCTAACATTCCATTCATTCACAATTTCATACATAAGCGCATTACGAAAACAAGATCGCCACACAATATCAATATCTCCATAATAATTTAGGGCATCTTCAATGTTAGCGCAAAACTTAATTTTCACATTAGTTTAGTGAAAAAAATACAAAGAGACTTATATGATATTTTCATTACTTTAAGAAATAATTTAATGCAATTAATAGTAAAACTCCAAAAACCATGAAATACCATTCATATCACTAAGGCTGGGCACAACATTGTGTCGGCCAAATCGGTCGGGCTATCTCGATGCGTCCCCTCTATTGTTGTTGGTCTCCGACGATGCGGCCCTCAAAAAGAAAACTGAGATATTAATTTTTTTCTTTTCAAATTTATACACTTTTATCCTATAAATACCCCATTACAAGCATTTTTGTGTCATAAAGAATAAGTGGGTTGTAATAAAACATCTCGCACGACAGACGACGCTAAGTAAAATAAAGGATATGATGTACACATGCATCATATTACATAATATGATTCTACACGACAAAGAGATGGCAATCTCTCCCGCCTTTTATCCAGATGAGCAACATCGTGATGATGATCACGTACGAACGCATGAAGAAACGTTAGTAAAACTAATGAAATTTCAGTGTTATTGTTAAAAAAAGAGATGTTGGTCTCTTTATTACATAAAGTTGGTCACATGTCAGTCTGAGGAGAGAGAAAACTGATGTGGCAGAAAAAGTGTCGTTTTCTCGGCTCCCTATTGTGGCCAACCTAATACTAATAACTTCTTTTAAACTATATATTTGCTAAAAGTTTGATATCTAAACATGAAATGTTTGATATTAATTAAGTGTTGAATTTTTTATTAAAGAAAGTTTAATCACAACTTATAGGGTTGTTGTTCAAAACCCTTTTATATAAATCTCAAATCTGTTCAATTTCAATGAGCCCAATATCTACAATATATAAAGAAGGAAGGTACTTCCTCCTCTATAAATGCAAAACTTATTTTTAAGTATTATATGTCATAAAACTTATTGTACAAATCAATACTACAAAAAACTTTTTTGGCATTAATTACTTCTTAAACTTAAATTTCAGCAGTACAAATGATGAAGCATTCGATACAACCCATAATGTACGAAGCTTTTTTTTAGTTTTCCTTATTTTTTTAAACTTAAATCTCAGTAGTACAATGATAAAGCATATAGTACAAACCTTTCATCTATTAAGTGTCTTTTAAACTTTAAATTTAAGCAATACACATGATAAAGCATATGATACAAGTATAAACTAATTAAATTCACTAACTAATGTTATTTTTAAAGCACTCTTAAAATGAAAATTACATGTTATTATACATATTGTACAAACTAACAAAACACACAAAGTTTTATACAATTTACATGTTAACAAGTTGATGGCAAATATGGTTTTGAAAACTAGACCGGACCAACAGGTTCATTCGAGAACCGGAGTCGCCACTAGTTCGGTTATCCAATAAAAGGCGTCCGAAACTGAAACGGAGAGGGCCGATGGAAAACCTGGAAAAACGGGTGAACCGGGCCGGACTCGGATCATTTTCTTTTTGTTTTTTTGGGTTAATCCGTTCTTCATTGTTATTTTGTTGGCGCCTAAACTTCACAAAATACCCGCTGGTGCAACGCGCGAGTACCCTGCTAGTTAAATATAATATTATAAATATTCGTTCTATATATGTGTTAATATACAATCGAAAGTAGATAAACGTGTTTAGTGTAAGTATTTAGTGTTACACATTAGAGCATAATTTATTTAGTGAAAAAATGTAAGATATCAAAAGAGTTTATTGATTGAATGAATTACACATATGAGATAGCATGTCTTGTTATAATAAATAAATAGATTGAATAATAAGCAACACCAAACCCTAAACCTAATGGACCACAAGCCTACACTCGGGCTTGAGACAATAACATAGTCACCTAACACTATCCCGCAGTTTGAACGGGAGTCTTCCGGACGGTAAACTGAGATGAATGTTGAAAGCCGCTTCTTCTTCCTTTTCTTCATCTTCTTTATTGTTTGTTTGAATGGAGGTAGGGTTGTATTCAGCGACCAAGTTGTTTATTGCTTGACGATTTTTGTAACACCCGCAAAAATACCCAAATTATTTTCGTTGACATTCTCATATACTAGTTTGACTTTTTGCATTTCGTGTTGATTTTATGCTTTACCGGGAAGTTTCCCGCGTTTGATTTAAAAATCATTATTAGACGCGTTCCGGTTAGTTATTTAATGTAGTCTTTCGATTCATACCTCGTTTTTACGTTTCGGTTAGATATTTAAATTTCTGCATTTTTCAGTCAAGTTAGCGTGCGTTTTCAGTTTCGTGTATACCATAAATGACCCTAGTGATGCATTGTGTGCATGAAAAATATCTAGAATTTAAACATTACCACCTTGCATGTCCCTAAAATAAATGAGACCAAATTGGTCCCCTCCCTCCCCCTTTCTTGTGCTCGTCCGCCCACACCAACACCAACATATTTCCTAAAACTTTGCTAAATGGTTTCCTTGATATTTTTGTTTCACAAGATCCCTTGTAGTGCATATATATTTTGTGACTAGGTGCATTCACCTTTCATTCATCTCAAACAAATCCTCTCTTAAAGAAAACACGCAGTTGTTGATTTTCCAGATAATGAGATAACAAGTGATAGCAATATCATTTCGTACTCTCAATATTTGCAAGAAACACAACAAGCAGTTGTTTAAGATACTAATTTGTATGCACAACAAGATTCAATGATATTATCTGTGATTGAACAAATGTCTGAACAAATGATTAATCATGTAAATAATTGGGAAACAGCTAATCAGGAAAAGAATAATGAATCCTTAACCGCTGAGCTTGAGAGATATAAAGAACGTTAAAACTTTTGAACAGAGACTTAATATTGATTTAAGCACTCGTGAAAAAATGATTGATTCTCAAATGGATGATACGATTAAGGAAAAGCTTGCACTTAAGCAGCAAATTGACTCACTTGAACAAAATCTTTCTAATCAAATCAAGGAAAAGGAATATTTATTGCAAACATTTACTATTTTCAAAAATGAATCCAAAGAAAAGGAAAGTAAATATATGGACAAAGAAATTGATTTAGAAAAGAAAATAAAGGAACTAGATAATATTGTTTATAAAGTGGGTCAATCTGCTCAAAAAGTACACATGTTAACAAAGCTACAAGTTTTTTATGATGACACTCACAAACAAGCGCTTGGTTATCAAAATCCGTTTTATCTCAAGTAAGCTCAGCGGATTAAGCCAACCTTGTATGATGGTAGTGTAATATCTAATCAACATGCTGTTATTCCTGTGATTGATGATGAAGAGACATTGATTTTGGAAGAAGTAAATCTATCTAAAATGCTTGCAAAACAAAATGATCTAATTTCAAAAGAAAAGAAAGTTAACACTACTCCAATTAATTATGTTGAATTAAATCGATTGTCTAAAGATTTTGGTAAACGTTTTGATCCACAACAAGAATTGTCTGCCGAACAAGCTTTCTGGTTACAAACTTCACACCCTAATACTGACCAATCTGATATTTCACCTGTCAAAATTGAGGCTCTTAAGGAACTTCCTAAGGTAAGCCTGGTTAATACAAGCCTTAAAAAGCTTAAATACCATCTTGGACAATTTGACACCATGGTGAAAAAGAGGATTACACCAGATGCTAATACAGAAGGGGAATGGGGGTTTGAACACACTAAAGATGTTTTTTTCAATGAAATTATTCCATTTTTAAATACCTTAAGACATTTTCAATGTTTTTGATAAAGATCTTCTAAATGAGGCAACAGAAGTACAAAAAGTTTTTAACCAGATGGAAGCTGCTATTCAACAGTGTTTTGTAGACAAACAGTGTTTTAAATTCATAAGACAGAACTGTTTCTTGAAAATGATCGACTCTTACACCAAATCATGTCTCAAGATGTTATGCTATGTGTAATGAATTCTACAGTTGTTTTTGATGATTCTGTGAATTTGAAAATGATGAAAAGTGAAATTTGTAACAAGTGTTTAGATCTTGAAGCTGAGCTTGTCAAAAG